>JAEIFT010000886.1:0-47796 GCA_018904225.1 Lordiphosa mommai
TTTAAAGCAGGGACCGTAACTGTTATAACTTTTTTTTTTAAATTACCAAATATTATTATTTTTCAATTTTTAAAAAGAAAAAAATTTCTTTTATTTATATTTTCCGATTTTTATATAAAAATTGCTAATAAGAATTATTTTTAATTTTTATAAATAAAAATTATAAATAGAAATATGCCGTAATTTTATTTTTAAAAGTGAAAATAAAAATTAAGACTGCAATTGACTTTTAAACCAAAAGACTTACCGCAAATGTTTTTATCATATGATCTATAATCAGTAGTATGTTTGTTCAAAGCATGTTCTGCGTGCGTAGGTGCAATGAAAGAAGTGCAACAAAATTATGAAATTTTTTTTGTTTCCTGATTGTTAACGATAACCTATACAAAACCATAATCTGGCCATAAGATCAAAGTTCTTCTACTACATTAACTATCTGAGGTTCAGAAAGATTTCCAACCTGATGAGTGAACTAACTTCGAAGCTTCTGGCAAGTCAAATTGAAGGGGCACAGTTGTTTGCTGGCATAATATTACAGAGGCGGAAGAGCCAATTTTTTTTGGAGGAGACTTCTGCCTAACAATCCAAAACGCATTCAAAAGTACGTTTTAGAATTTGGGCTTAGTTATCAACTCGATGCTTGAACTAAAAGAGGACGAGTTGGACGAAAGCGAAAATTGGGAGCTGCAACTGACTACTAAAGAAATAAACGGTTACCCCAAAACACATTAATATATGAGTGCCAATATTGGATTATTGGGAAGAAAACAAATATAGTTCCTTTTCCTGTACCAGTTGGCAAAAATCGTGCAACCAGTACCGGCTTCATATCAGTGTGGAAAGGTCTTTTTCTGCCTTAAATTGGTGATAACAGACTTAAGAAGCAATTTGTACAGAATCTTTTGAAAAAAATTTATTTGTCAGAACTCAATAAATAAACAAGTAAGAAAAGTCGGTCAGTTTTTCGTCCAACTCGTCCTCTTTTAGTTCAAGCATCGAGTTGATGAACAAGCTCTCAAATTCTAAAACGTACTTTGAGATGCTTTTGAATTGTTTGGCCAGAAGTCTCCTCCAAAAAATTGGCTCTTCCGCCTCAAATATTTATGCTTAGCAACCATTGTGCCTCAATTTAGCCCCCCGGAAGCTTCAGTTAGTTCACTCATTAGGGTATGGAAATATTTCTGAACCTCAAGAGTAGTTAAATGTAGTATAAACTTGACGGCCAGAATATGGTTTTAGAGGATTATCGATTAACTATGACAGGAGAACAAAAAAATTTCATATTTTTGTTCACTGCTCATTGCATCTACTGCACACAGACATGCATGCTTGAACAAACATACGTATTGATTCATAGATCATATAGATATAAAAACATTTGCGGTAAGTCTTTTGGTTTAAAAGTTATTTTGCATTTAATTTTTATTTTCAATTTTAAAAATAAAAATTACGGCATAATTTTTATTTATAATTTTTATTTATAAAAATTAAAAATAATTCTTATCGAAAAGGGTATTTTTATATAAAAATCGAAAAAATATAAATTAAAAGTAATTTTTTCGAAAAAAACATCGCAAATAAAAATTTATCCATATTTCTAACAACAGACTCCAATATTGTGAATTCTGGTGCCTCCCACTTTCACGTATGACCTTTATTTAAGAAAAATTTTATTTAATTTTTTTGTTCATAACTATGATTGGTGCCCTGCTTTAAAGTTCTGTATCCACATAACTTCTTTCTGAAGAATAAACCCACAAAATATTTGCACTATTATTTAACGCTTAGTTCCTAAATACATTAAATATGGTGCACTCAAACAGGGAAATTCAGGAACGAACGATCCCAAAGCTTACTAAGTTTGGAACTTTCCAAATGTAAGAACAAAATTATCATATCAGTCCCATTTTCGGGATTATAAATTTACATAAACTTCAAAATGACGATCTTTCCGGGATACTCAATTCGATTATATTTTACTCTTACTCTTTTTGTTATTTAAAAAATGACCAAAAAAGTTATAATTTTAAGAACAAAACTATCTTAATTTAATCACGGTCATACCTAAATATAGAATGGCATTTTTTTAGAAGTGTGTATTTAAATAATTTTTTTTAATTATTTTTATTTTGTGGGTATTAAATAAATTTTTTTTAAGATCACCAACTGGCATCATAAGAAATTTTATAATAATTTTTTTAGGCCCACTTGCACTTTTTCGTCATAAATTTTTTCTCCCTTAACCCCAAGCCGAATTTTGAAATGTGATTTACAGAAAAATGGCTAATAAATACGCTTACAAATAAGACCGCAATACTTGGTGATTTTTTTTTTGGTAACTTTAACAAGTTTACACTTATAACAAGTTAACGAAAATACCTTGGTTGGCTGACCGAATCCAGATGAATCCAATTGCCTTATCCACCAGAAAACTAAAGAAGAAAGTCAAAATGGATCAAAATAGTATGTTATATGTATGTGAAGCCTCTGTTGTTGGAAATTAGTTTCCGTTAACAACAGCAGAATAACAAATTATGAAGACTTTAATAAAAAAGCAAATGCCAACAAATAATTATATTGTCTTTATCTTAAGTAATAAAATGAAAATGTAAACTGCAATTTTATCATTGTTTTTTTTTTTTAATGACTCAGCCACTGTTTTTCTAATTCCAAAGCTTTGTATGCTTTTAAGGTCTGAGCCAGAGCAATAAGATAAGATTAACCCTTATTTTATACATTTTATCAATAAAGAACCCGCAATTTGTACTGCCACTAACTGCCTTAATGCACTTTGCTTGCTGTGCTAAATCTTGTGCTTAATCTTGTGGAGAACAGGTATTAGAACTGAAAGATTTTATTTATATTGGCATTTCCTGTATTACGTACATTACAATCATACGCATATTTTTGCTCACTGCTGGCGACTTAAGTGATATATACTCCTCATATAGAAAGTGCTACATAGCATTTGGAGAGTACTTTCAAACAAGGTATAGAAGTTCGCTTTAGTAAAGAAGTAATGACTGTTTAAAGTGCTGTTACTTAAATGGGAAGTCGTGTTTGAAAACAACAACCACTTACTATATTTTTCTGTTTTTGCAGTGTAATCAAAAAATGGTTTAGGATAAAAGAAAAGAGAAAGATTTATCCATTCTAAAACAGTTTTGGTCATCTTCGTAGAGTTTGATTACATTTGCTCGTACGTTTCGTTACGTTCGTTACATATTTTTTCTCTGTTATAAAACGAGCACACAGGGCTAGGGTTCGAAATCGTGTCCACCTAATTGACTACAGTAAGAAACTTAACAGCCCTCTCCTCTCGCTGAAGCTACTAATTCTACTATTTGAACAGTTATGGTGGAAGGCTGAGGATCGTACCTGTGGCTAGGGTAAGAAAGCTGTGTATACCCCTTTAGGCCGTTCTATAGTGCCTTACAACAACATCAAGAAGAATCTGTGCAGAATTCATGACTAGCAGGTATGCCAACAGCGTTTGACCACAGGTATTTTTTTTAGATTTTTCCTGAATTTGCTTTGAAAAACTTTTGACTTGAGAAATTTGAGAAAAAATATGGCAAAAATATCACAATTTTTAAGATTTCAAGCCAAATAACTTGAGTCCGATTATCTTAAGGGCGTCTTTTACCTTTGAAAAATTTTTATTTTCGATTTTTTTGTTTTGCCTTATTTTTATAGCGTGGACATTCCTCTTTCATCCCCTTTACACTATTTTCAAATATTCTTAGCAGATATATCCATTTTAGTGGAGCAATGTTTTTTTGATACCTTAATTGGCAGGGCGATAACTTTTTGAACAGCCCTCGAAATCCAAACTTTTCCCTTACGACCTTTCTCTCCTTTCGCCCCCCCTGTTTTTGTAGTAGTTTGCCCCCTTTTTATCCTCTCCTTTTTCTATACCCCCCCTTTGTATATATATTTTATTATTTAGTTAATTAATAACCCACAAATTCCATCAAAACCAAACTGAGAAAGCTCTTATGACTTTTCCACTTTTAAAACCACGATCATAAAACTCTGTTCAAAGGTAGAAGACCCCCTTAAAGTGTATAAAAATTATTTGTAAGCCTACTTATTAGCTGTAATTGCGTACATACTTATCTGAAATCGGTTAAGTTTAACAGAAGTTATTGTGCAAAAAAAATTAAAATTTTCTCTAGCTAAATTCCAAAATTTCTTAAACAAAAATTTCCCCTCAAATTTTTTTATTATATTTTTTTGTCAATTTGGGTCCCCAAATCTTGAAAAAAAAATTATTTGTTGATTCGTTTTCAGTTACCTAGTGTAATTGCATATTTCTGCCCACTTTGCTATATTGCTACTGTGGCGGATTAAAATTTGATTTGCTTATAACTCCACTATTATCCATCTGATCGTTACCAAACAATGTAGATCGCTTAATAATGCCGAATACTTTTCCCTAACCTGCTCTAAAGCATACTCTAGGTCTTTTTTAATTTTTTCTGGCACCAATACTCACGCATTTCTGACACAAATTCCTCATCCACCTCAAACTCATCATCCCCATCCTCGTCGGGCAGTTCAAAATCTTCGAGATCCTCCGTCAGTTCGTAGCCACGATTATTAACTCCAGCCTGGACCAATTGCATGGCTCGAGCCGAAGTGCAAGGCAAATCCGTTGGTAGATTTACAGTTTCCATTGGCATAGCCGTGGCTAGGGGTACATTACCTATGGTAATGGGTATAACAGCCTTGGGATTGGCCATTAGCCAGTTCATAACGGCCACCACATGTACCTCATAGGAGACACGCACCACTTTGCTGAGATGCTCACAAGTGGGCGCTGTGGCCGGTATACGCAACGTTTCTGTATACGATTTTTGGGAATGATGAGCCACCGGACTACACTCTTTCTTCACCAGCATTATTTTTTCCGAGGTGGTTCGCATAGACGGCAAATCTGCTGTATATGTGGCCCTTAGATATAGCATTATCAACAGTTTCTTACAATCCGAAGTGGAATCATTCTTGATCTGGGCATGAACCAGCATAAATTGACCAGGTACATAGCCCTGCTGCTGCAGTGTGATCTGCAGGTGAACTGCCTTTGATTGCATAAAACAAAAGTATTCCAATGCCTCACTACTGGCCGGTTCCCTCAACATTTTACTCTCCTGATTCAAGTCCAACAGCTTTAGGACTGTGAAACCCACATTGTGAGTGCGATTGGAGGCTCCCGCTTTTATGAATGTTACCTTGGCCAGGTAGCGTATATGTCCAAAGGCACCCTCATACGATGAAGGACAATGTTGGGGTATGGGACAAGCAAAACTGTATGTATAAGTGCCCGCATCAATGTTGACAGTTTGACCTAGCTCCGAACCAATCAAATATGTTGTGGAGGCTATATAATCCTCTCGGCCGGAAAAGACACGCTTGCGACGTCTCTTGGCATTCTGTATGGCCATGGCTCTGTTGTGCCTGCGAACGCGCCACTGAGCAAAGGCATAGCCACTAATTTCGAGCTTGATACCTGAAAAGAAAAGAAATATCGGAGAATCAGTTTATATGCGACAATTGTACTTGGGAAGTCTAGCAGAGAAACGCTATTTATATATATCTAATGAAGACCGATCTCACCAAAATTGTCTAATAAAATTAGTGGGGAATAATCTATAGATTGAGTTCAGTTCACTGCCAGATGGGTGCGGCATTTGCTTAAAATGACTATCAAGCGCAAGTTAAGGTCAGTAACAATTTACTATTTATTTTACTTCATATTAAGCAATTTATGGAGCATAAAAAGTATGTTAAGTTAACAGAGCTGTCAGTCAAAATGCTGTAAAACTAATATCTCCGATTTTATAAAGCGATTGTCATGAAATCTTGTCTGATTAAAAAAAAGCGAAATGTTGCTCCATACCTGATCTGCATGTAGACCAAGGAAGTCATAACTAGAAAGCGGAATTTGCATATTTTCTGATTAAATGTTATCCTAGAAGCCCAGCGAAAATAAGGTTTTTAAAGAACCTTTTTGTGATTTGAGCAGGCCATTTTGTGTTTTTTTCTGACTCTTCAACACATTCACCCAGGCCTACTAGGATTCAATTCTATCTGAATATGCAAAAGTCATAACCATATTCTTTAAAAAATTCTACGAAAATCTATCTACAAATCGATCTAAAATAAAATATCGTTATGAAAATCGTTTTGAAAGCTGTATGTGGCGAAAGAGATGGAGAATTAATTTCTCAAGTTCGCAAAAATGTTGCTTTTAAATCGATTTATATTAAATAAGACTCGTAAGTCCTGGGGGGAAATTAATTGAAAACTTATTTTCCAATTTGTAAGCATCCATTTTCCGGGTATTATCCTTGTTAGAGACTTTCCAAAATCCGAAAAAAAAACTCCAATTATTTCGAACACTTTTCTTCCATACCGAGTTTGAAATCGATCGGATGAACCAAAATGTTTCCCCATACACTTAGGAAAAAAAGCATCCTATATTTCGGTATGACCGTGATTAAATTAAGAACGTTTTGTTCTTAAAATTTTGACGTTATTTTGGTCTTTTATGTATTGCATCATGTATAAATCAATTTAAAAACAATTTACAAAAGATTAAGAGTAAATAACAACCAAATTGTAGTATCCGGAAAGATGATATTGCGAATTTATAGTCCCGAAAGGAACTTGAAATGAGAATTTTTTCTCAGATTTGGAAATTCAGAAATTAGTCAGCTTTTTAAAATTCCCCTGTTTAAGCACGGAATTCTTGATTTTTTTCTGAGTGTAAAAACTATTCCGAATATTTTCTACCCCTTGGAGGTGGAAAAGTCTAAAATGGATTGACATTTGGAAAATAATGTCAAAGTTTCAAATTACTACCTTTAACCGTTTAGACTGTGCGTAGATCAGGAAATCCTATTTAATATATTAATTGACGATTGCCGGGGACTAAGTTTTTATTTTATACCCATAGTTTCCTAGGATACTTATTAAAGTATAATCTTTAACTCTATGAGTAACGGATATACAAATTTAAAGCAGGACGTCTGCAAAACCAAACATTTTCTCAGGCCAGGATCTTTACGGGATTCAATATACAATTGAACTTTTGGATCGGGAAGGAGTTAAAACATTGGGTATAAGATCGAGACGGTACAGGATATATGTGACTCCTTGATGTGCGAAGAGGGACCAAACTGAGTTTATTCAATAGTTCATTTGGTACCCTAAGAGATTGAGTTAATCCACTCAAGATACACAGAGAAAAATATGACGTTTCAAAATCATGACCAAATGTTTATGATTTTGTTCTATTTTTCCGTTCATGAAATATAAACTCAACTCAACCATCGTACAACAAATAAAAGTAGCATCTTGACATGTCGAACGAAAGTGTGCGTGACTAGGGCACTAAGATGCATCCGTTTGTACGTTTGCGTGCATTTAGCTATACTCATCGTTTTTTCTTTGTTATTCAAAAGAACTAAACAATCCACCCTAAAACCAACCCCGAGGCATTGTCATAGTTTTGTTTACATCAATTTTTGATATGATATTTACGCTCTTTATGGCTATTCCCTTGAGTTTTCATTTTTCTACATTTCCATAGCTCTTCACGATTTGTCCGGCTCTCTACCCCTTGGTACAATCCCACGGAGCTCACCACCCCCGCCCCCCCCTCACGAAAGGCATCACAAAATACATATGTCGATAACGCCCTGGTATGATTAAAGCTCCTTTTCTTGTATGGCGTTTTCGATAACCCACCAACTTGATTTTCTCATGAAAACTTAATACGCATACGCCCATTCAAATATCTCACCGGACGATAAAACTTTCTTTATAACAACTAACCGGTCAACAGCGTATCCCCGCTACCCGCAAGTTTGTATATAACTTTTAAATGTGGTGCAATAGGAACTGTGTAGGTGCTGCCATCACTATAAATTCGATCTATCTGCAAGTATAAAGAGGTTGCGTTCCGTATACTTCAAACCACTAGATCTTACAATCTGCGAAACTTCTTTGTTCATATGGAAAAGTCTCGGCTGTTATACATAGTCTTTAAACTTTTGGTACAGTGTATAAAAACCAAATATTTTATGACTACCAATTCTTGGAATTTCCGGACTTTCATACCCCAAAAAATTAAATCACTTTTGTATATCCCCCCTCAAGAGTCTTTGGTTTGCCATCAATTATTTGGCATTTATTTTTGTCTGTGGTTATCATTTTACTACGCATTTTATTAGTTTGTTAAAAAATGAACTAGCAAAACCTACCTACCCCGTGAAGCGATAAGATTAGATAAGCTAGATAAGTATAATTGTTATACATATAAAAGTGCAAATGAAAATCACCGCAAACTGCAAATTTTTAAGCAATTTACGTACCTCGAAGTTTTTTGGTTTTATTCAAATTGACTATCACTTTGCCGGTTATCACTTGGCCCGTAAAATAAGTGCCATGCTCATTTTGATCGAATGTGATCAAACAGTTTTTAGACATTATTTTTGCTTCGTTTGGTTAAGTGTGCCGAATGGAGCGTACCGCACACGCTCGCTGCTAAACGTTAACTGAGCCATATCAGAACTTTTGCTAGTGGATTCATATATATGTATATATGTATGAATATATCTTATCGTTAAAATAAGAGTTATTTACGGTTTTAAAATAAAACTCAAGAAATACCGATTATTAATGAATTCAAAATAAAAATCTTAAATAAGAGTTATTGAAGGGTTTTTAAATATAACACAGAAATAACTATTTTTTGAGCATTAAAATAAAAATCTGAAATAAGAGTTATTTTATGATTTTTAAATTAAACCTACAAAAAACGATTATTTTTGAGTAAAAAATATAAATCTAATATAAGAGTTAATTAATGATTTTAAAAATCTAAAAAAATAACGATTATTTTTTGATCAAAAAAATAAAAATCAAAATAAAAGTTATTATATGATTTTTTTTTTTCCTCAAAATAAAAATCAAAATCAAATAACAGCTTTTTAAGATGTATGTGTTTGCATATGGGTATAAACGAAGGTACGCAACCACCAAGCCAATTTTAAAGAAAAAATTGGTCACAAATATTTTCTACGTTTATTTCGTTTAGTGTTTGTCTTGGTGTAACGAGTCCTACCTTAGCACCTACGACCGATTTAAAAGGGAATTTTCATGGTTTCACTAATGACGTTTTTCAAAGTCATCAAAACAAAAAATTTTATTTGGTTAAATGTTTACTAGTTGTTGCTAACGACTTTTCTATTAAAAAACGGGTATTATAAAAGAAAAGGAGGACAACTTACCACCGCGTTTGAATACCCCTGCTTTCTTTATTTATAAGGGGTTTTCCATTTTATAACATTTACGAGAAGAGGACACTCAAGCTGAAAGATGCGCCTTTTCGTGTCCATTGGCGACAAATACGTGGATGGGAGCTATCCGATATATCAAGAGGCAATTAAAAGAGCGCACTTCTACAAACTCCCAATTTTAAAGGATTACGGCAACGGGCCAGCAATCCAGGCAACGTGGGAGACAGCAAACGCCAAGGAGACGCGGAGCTTAAACAAACAGGGAGTTCCCAAACCGTAAAAGAGATTGCAGAAAGCCGTACCACATCTTATCTCGGGACGCCGTCCCCTAGCACCATAAAAAGTCGTTGGTGAGGGACAGCGCCGCCGAGAAGCCAATCCATTTTTCGAAGTTTTGCGGGCAGAGCTAGAGACCCTTTTAACAGAGGACAGACGGACTCAGCTCGCGATCAAGATATATATAGTTTAGGGGTCGGAAAGAATATTTAGCGTTACAAACTTCTGGGATAATATACACTTTGAAGTGTAAAATTATCATTGCGACCAATTTTTTTTTTTTTTTTTTTAAATTGGCTTGAGTGGTTGCTGTACCTTCAGTTTATACCCAAGCAATCATGGCCACATACTGGTAACAAATGAGGAGTTTTATGTGGGATTGATAGTATATTTTCCACTCATAGAGGAGAGAGCGAAGATTTTTGATGAAAAAAAAAATAATCGTTATTTACGGTCCCCGGTTTAAACTGTCTAGTTTTTGATACTACTTGTTTTATTTTATTGTATGTTTGAGTGAAATTATTAAGCAATTTTGATTAGCTCATTTATTATTTAGCCGTGGGAATATCAGAACCCCCCCAATTCTAATAAACTTGACCGTATTTCATCCATCACAGTGTTATTGTCCTTATCTTTCACTGTCAAATGCATTTACACATGTAAATAACTGTAAGTACCTAGCTTCATTCTTTGAAAAATATACTAAAAGCTAGCGCCTAGATAAGATAAAAATAAATATATATTTTGTCACACAAAAATAATAAAAAAAAAATAAATCAAATGTTTGTTTCTGTTTTCAGTTCGATTTTGTCTAGACAACGAAGAAGTAACATTCCTTTAACCAGTGACATGGTGGTAATCTGTGAAATACAGTTTAATAATAACCCACAAGGCACTTATTTTGCTGGTCAAGTGCTCTCTGGACAAGTGATAATCAAAGCAGATAAGACAAAACTTGTAAAAGGTGAGAGTATTTAAGTGCATACAAAGTGCTAAGTACTTACTACAGGCACGTGTGTCTATTTTGACCCAATGATTCATACCATTTATGTTATCATATAATTACACATTTAATGCTATGGGGGAACTCCGGACTGAATATTTGAGAACTCAATATAATGGCACTTGAAGTGATTTAGGTAAAGAAATAATTAAATGAAGTAAAGAACTGGTAATTAATGTCACGGTATCTTTTTCCGATAACTCGATGACTCATGTCGAGTGATTATCACTTAAGAACATGTCACTGAAAGTATAGCTATCACTCAAAAGATCTTAACTAGCTGGTCGTCTTTCTTTGATATGTGTGACAGATTGAAAGCTATGACACGAAATTACACGACACGAAATGAGCACGTACATTAATATCTGCAAAATACTATATCAAAAATCTATGACACTTTACCCAATTCTAATTCAATTTAATTCTCTCCGCTTAGCCGTTGTCTTAAAAATCAAAGGATATGCTCATACAAGTTGGTCTGAAAGAAACTTCGATAAGGATGAGTGGTACACAGGTCATGAGGATTATATATCCTCTAAGATTTATCTGCTAGGTTCCAGTGAATCCAATGGTAAGTGTAGAAAAATATATTTTCGGATTTAAGTAAATTTTTTTTTTTAAATTGGAACAATTTTAGAAATCTCCATTGAGCCCGGCATTAGCACCTATAAGTTTGCTTGTCAAATACCCGCTCGCTGTCCTTCATCATTTGAGGGAAGTTATGGTCATGTACGATATCAGGTGCAAGTGAAACTCATTAGACCCTGGAAAGATCAAACCTTTAAGCGATGTTTTACTGTTCTCAAAGTATTGGACCTGAACACCGAAAGCTTTATGTTAAGAGTAAGTTTTTTTGAAATAACCATTTTAATTTTGATATATTTTTTTTGTAGTCCCCAGCTCATGCGGAAGCTCAAAAGACATATATGTGCTGGCCCTGCGGCTCCAGTCCCCTCTCGCTGCGTTTGTCTTTGCCCCAACAAGGTTTTGTTCCAGGTCAAACGATACCCGTTTGTGTTTTGGCCACTAATGAAAGTTCCATTCAAGTGGAGGAACTCAAAGTCAGCCTGATCATGATGGTCATTTACTATAGTAAACCGCCCTGTGTTAAAACCAAATCGCAACGTTTTGTGGTAGTCAAAGAAAAGGGCGAAGGTCTGATGAGAAATTGCACAAAACAATTTAATTTGGATTTGCGTGTGCCGGCCACACCTCCCACTTGCTTCAATCTTTGCCGCATCATACAGTTTGCCTATCAGATCGATGTGGAAGCCAAGGTCCGTGGTTTTCATATCCATGGTCGTGTGCACTTACCGGTGACCATTGGAAGTGTGCCACTGACCACACAACTGCAGCAGCAACAACAACCAAGAAGAGCAGAAATGGAAGCTATAGAATTTATGCCGCAGGAACTAGATGCCAAGGCTTTGATATTAATTGAGAATGAGGAAGTTGAGGCGCCACCAACACCAAGTCCCTGGGAAGCAGATAATACAATACGTATGTAAAGATTTTTTAACAGGGCTGCAAACCACTCAAATTCTGGAAAAGGGGTACGAACCGGTTTTTAAAAGTGAATGGAATTACCATATGACAATTTAACATTTGTTGCTGCATATCAACCTCTCGAACCTCTCGAGATTTCAATTGATGATCCGATCCAAAACTTTACATCTTCTTAAATAGGATGTTTAAGGACATTTTTCTAGTTCATAGTCCGGTAAAACTTGTTGAGTTCCAAGTCCGTTAAACACGTACCAGTTCTAAAGGACTCGATTCTTTACCGGTTTGCAGCCTTGACTTTTATAATTACTTAAAACATTTTTAATAATTTTTTAATTATTTCTTTTAGCTCCACCAAGCTATGCAGAGGCCATGCATATTCGTTCAGATCCAGATAAGCTATCCAAGTCTACTCAAAAGTCACAAGGCAATGAGTCAATAGAAGAAGAAGTGCGTTTTACACCCCTTTATCCTGTCTTCGATATATCAACCCCAATTGAACAGCAAAATGATCAACAAACTGAAGGAGGCTTTGTAAATGCAGATATTGATAGAAGCACTTGGTTATAAAATGAGAAAAAAGTTAAAGATAACAAAAAGGCATCTTTCTTGAGCTCTTAAGAAGTGGCCATAGCGTTTACTTTTTTAATTAATGAGTAAAAAGATAAAGATGACAAAAATTTTACTTTATGTTACTCTGCTAGAGGGGCCATTGGGGTGCCCAAAGGATACTTATGGCCGTGCGAACAACAATGCATATAAAGAAAATCATTTGTCAAACAAAAACAAACACAAAGGAGAAGGTAAAGCTATCATCGCTCAAACTTTTTTTTACCGATAAAATATATATACGTTAAAGATGTCCGAGTTTATAAGTATTCTAAGAGCCGTTTTCTCATCTTAATGTTTTTTAAAACTAGTTGCCGCTTTAAAATATTCTTGCTTGTGTCTACAACGACCTGAAAATGATTTTTTAAGCGGCCAAAAAGTTGATTTTCTCAAAACGCACCTAGTTTTAAAAAACATGAAGATGAGAAAACGGCCATAAATTATTATAAATCTGATTGTAAACTTGAGCAGGCTACAAATAAGTTTTCTTACTACGGCATATTCTCCGCTTTCATGGCAGCTTTAGGAGATAGTCTCCCGTTTCTGACCAAATTTTGCAAATCGGTTTGAAGGCATATAATTTTCTTAATTGCTGAGTTTGTTTTGTTGTGTGTGTTTTTTTGTATGCCCAGCCAATAACAGTGGCAATATCTTCACCATTAAAATAGCTAAATAAATACTACAAAAACCTAAATTAATAATATATATATAAATATTTTATGTAATTTAAAATAAAATAAAAAATACCTTTAGTTAAAGGACAAACTGGGATTTGTTAAGAACGTAAAATATTTTTTATGAGCAGCGTTGGTGTATGTAGTAAAAGGTAAACGGACGAACTGATGCCTATATATTGGCTACATAATTTAAACCGTCGCCAAATATATAAAATTCACTTTTTGAGCTATATCCTGAACTCTGGGGGTGATGTAAATACAATTGAAAAATTGAAAACATTTATGAAACATTTATAAAAAAAAGTTGTATTTCGTTGCCTTCTGAAACACTTGGCAACCATTTTAACACTTTTTTCTGGCCTTGGTCAATAGATATGGGCAAATTTTCAGATTTTCTGTGGTCAAAATTATTTTTGAAGAATTTTCCAATTTTACGTTTTTCATAATATACGAAACCACTGCCAATAAACATGGCCCACAAATATATCAAAGACACTTTATAAATAAAGTTAATTGTTTCAAAATATTATATTGGCAGTAATTTTGTATATAACATTTTACAATCGGTGTTGGATAACGAAAGTTATGGCGAAATATGTACAATCACTGACAAAAAACGACCTAAAGAAAAAAATGGAAAATTCTTCAAATATAATTTTTACCACAGAAAAATGTGAAACATTTATTTTAGAATATATCTTTTGAAAAAAATTGGTTCCGACCAGAAGCCAGTTTGTTTCTTGTCTAGTGTAATAACCCTTAAATAGCATCTTGTTCTGGATTAACCCGTATGCCACTAAGCCATCCAATTGATATTTGTGTTTCTGTGCCCAATAAAACACTCTTTGTGCTATGACTATAAAGAAAATCAAGTAAGTCCGCATTTACACGATGAAGTTTCCTTCATGAAGTTCTTCATGAAGTTTTTGTTTGTGGGGAAGAGGTGAAGAGGGGCAGCCGAAGCAGGCAAAGCTTCATGACCTACCGCGGCGTGAAACTTTTCGATCATTCTCCTTTGCTTTGTTCCGATAGAACTGATGCAGGGTTGATTTGTGGGTTTTTGCTTATCGATAACTCGGTTATCAGGCGAGTTGAAAAGAACTTCACGGCAACCGCATCATGTAAATGCGCCTGAAGTTTTAAAGATGCTTCAAAACAAAACGAAGAGCTTCATAGCAACTCCATAACGCGGACTAAGTCTTTGCTACCACCATAAAGATTGGGTCCAACAAAAAAAATGAGAACAGAAATATACTTTATTATGTTTGCTTGTATTTTAAAAATAATTTTGTATTTATTGAGATAATCAAATGAAAGACATTTTTATATCTGAGAATTGACCAAACTTTCGTTTCCAAAAAAAGAATACCTTCAAATACGTCTTTACATATGTACATGTCAGCACTAATATAATTCTGGTTGATTAGATAATGGTCATATACCATTCTCTGTCACATAGAAAAAATATAACAAACAACTATAGCTCGTTTCTGTTCTCAGTTCGATTTTGGCTCGATAACGAGCAAGTAACTTACGTGAATTTGTTGTGGTTCCAGCTAATCCTTAAATCCTGTAACATGGTGATAACTTGTGATATTCAATTTAATAACAATCCACTGGGCACCTTTTATGCTGGTCAAGTGCTTTCTGGTCAAGTGGTATTCACCATAGATGAGCAGGAACATGTGAAAGGTAATTAAAAGTATAAACATGGTGATTCATACATTTACTGTGATTTTGGAAAAAGAACATAGGTTCTTCTGAAGCGAGCAAATAGTTTGGTAAAATTTGAACCGAACCTCTTCCGCGCTCAGCTCTATTTTTAACGATTCTTTTAGTTTAAATCTAAAGCCTTATTTAACAAATTTTGCATATTTTACATTTCTTTTCCCTTGTAGCGGTTGTATTTAAACTCAAAGGCGATGCCCATACCAGTTGGGATGAAAAAAATCATCATAAAGATAAGATTGAAAATTATTCTGCGCAAGAGAATTTTATTGATACAAAAATATATTTACTGGGTTCAAGTGAAAGCAACGGTAAGGGGAAATGTATATACGAATCTACCAGATAGATTTTTAAATATATTGGAACAATTTCAGCGGTCTCCATTGAGCCGGGTGTCAGCACATATCAATTTGCTATCGAAATACCCATTAGCTGTCCCTCATCATTCACAGGAATTCATGGACGTGTGCGCTATAGAGTGCATGCGAAACTCATAAGGCTCGGGAAATCGGATCTAACCTTTAAGCGTTGTTTCACTGTACTAAACGTATTGGACCTAAATACAGACAGCGATTTGTTGAGCGTAAGTTTTTGTTATAATAAATTATTATATAAAAATTATTGTTTAGCATTATTGGAAAACATTTTTTCCTTTTAGCCCCCTGCCCATGCGGAAGTCCACAAAACATATTGGAGTTTGTTTAGTCGTTCCAGACCGCTCTCGCTGCGTATGTCTTTGCCACAGCGTGGTTTTGTACCAGGCCAAACAATAAGAGTTTGTGTTTTGGCCAATAATGAAAGTGCAATTCGTGTGGAGGAAATGAAGGCTAGCCTAATTATGATGGTCACCTATTATGACAAAAGTGTGTATAGAAATGACACTGCCCAACGCACTGTGGTAACCAAGAAGAAGTGCGAAGGTTTGTTGTCAAAGTCTACGAAACAATATATTTTTGATTTGCATGTGCCTGCCACGCCTCCAAGTTGCTTCAATCTTTGTAGTATCATCAAGATTGGTTATCAGGTTGATGTGGTGGCCAAGGTCAGTGGTATTCATCTCAATGGGTATGTGAGTTTACCTGTGACCATTGGAACTGTGCCACTGATACCACAACTGCCGAAATTATCTGAAACAGCACATAAATCAGATGAGAAGGCTTTGACTTTGAATTTAATTGATAAAGAGCAAGTTGATGATGCTCCTCCAGCTCCTAGCAGTCCCTGGCACGCAGACTATAACTTACGTAAGACAGAATTGAATTATTATTTGGAGTATTTGATATATTTAAATTATTTTCTACAGCCCCACCAAGCTATGAAGAAGCCATGCATTTAAGTGCACACTCCGACGAGAAGTCACCAGAGCAGGAACAGGAAATGTCCTTTGCACCTCTCTATGCTGTCTTTGATATATCAAGTCCTTTGGCCATCACAGACGATCAACAAAAGTGTCAACTAGTTCAGAAATGATTTATATGTAAAGCAAATTTGAACCGGTTATGGTATCGGTTATAAGATTATATACATATGTAGATATTTCAAAAGATCCGTAAGAAATATAATTTAATTTAAAAATGTTTTCTTGTTTCCGGTGTAATTTAACTTAACAATTCTGGTTAGAAAAAATGTCTTTAGAATTAGAATCATGATTTTTATTGTAAAGGCTTCATTCGAGATGGCATAAAAATGTATTTCGGCACAATGCTTCATATAAATAAGACTGTTTTCAAAAGTATTCAGCTTTCAGAGCTTTTCAAAAGTGTTTCTATTCATATGAAATATTTTGCATAAATAAATTTTTATGACATCTAGAAAGAGGCCTGAAAAAAGAAGCATCGAATGAGGTTAATTATTTACGTGGGTTGCTATTTAAGTTTCTGGCCTAGGTCACTTCTAGCCATTTTAGGACCAATTGGCCTTTTAACAAAAAAAGTTTGGACTTTTATCGATAAAAGCTCCATACAACTCTTTCATGTGTGACCACGATTGATATCGATTAACGATTAATCAAAAACTTACCTCGGCAGAAAAATGGAATTAACTCGTGAACAATTTCGTGCAATCATTTTTTACAACCTTCGACGTGGATTATCACGACAAGAGTGCAACGATGAACTTAAATCTTTGTATGGCGATGAAGCACCATCCTTTAGCAATGTGAAAAATTGGTTTAATGAATTCAATCGCGGGCGACGCTCGCTCGAAGACGAAGGTCGTCAAGGTCATCCAAAAACAGTCGTTGTGCCAGAAAACATTGATGCCGTGCGTGAACTGATAATGCAAGATCGTCATGTGACATACCGTGAGATAGAGGCATCCTTGGGCATTCTTCCAGCATACATTCGATATTGCATGAACACCTGGGCGTAAAAACGGTTTGTTCTCGTTGGATCCCGCACAATTTGACAATCGCTCAAAAAAAGGCTCGTGTGGATTGGTGCAAAAAAATTTTGAAAAAATATAATCACGGTGTTTCAAATGACGTTTATAAGATCGTCACAGGGGACGAATCATGGATCTATGCTTATGAGCCCGAAAGTCGTTCGTGGAAGAAGCACTTCGAAGCAAATGGTCGCCTGTTTCTTCGGTAAAACTGGCCGACTGTTCCGCTTGAGCAACGTAGGACGGTCAATTCTGAGTGGTACACCACAATTTGTTTGCCTGAAGTCTTCGGAGAAATTCGAAAAACGAACAAGAGAAGACAGATCATTGTGCACCATGACAATGCGAGCTCTCACACATCAGCTCACACCAGCGCCTTTTTGACCGCCCAAAACGTCGAATTGATGGGTCATCCGCCGTACAGCCCTGACTTGGCACCCAATGACTTCTTTTTATTCCCGCACATCAAGGGAAAAATGCGTGGTCAACGATTTTCGTCGCCAGAAGATGCTGTTGAAGAGTTTAAGAACCAAGTTTTTGGAGGTCTCTCAATCGGAGTGGAAAAAGTGCTTCGACAATTGGTTTGAGCGCATGCAAAAGTGTATAAATCTTGCTGGAGAATACTTTGAAAAATAATAAAACCTTTTTGATCATAAATATTCGCGTTTTCAGGCCAGAAATATATATAGCAAACTACGTATTCAGCAATTTTTATCGATTCACAAGCACTGGAAACGATCAGAAGAACTATAGTGATGTTATAGGAAAAAGTAAAATTTGGAGCAACATTAATACTTGCGGCGTCGCTTATGCTGGGAAGGAATTGTAGCAACGGTGATGGGCAGCATTTAACGCGTGGCGCCACATTTAAAAGTTGTCAGTTACATACAAACTTTGTTTAGTACTTGAGCGGAGCTTAACCGACTTTCTTATTAGTTTTAATTATGGTTCGGTTTAGGTACCATTTATAACTTCAAAAAAAAACTTCTACACAATCCCTCTATCTTTATTCATTAAAAGCCTCTTGCCATTTTTTTGCCAGTAAAACCCCCTTAAAAAAGTTTCGTCTATGATTGTTTGAATTCCATTTTATATATATATATAATTCCGATTTGTTATATTGATAAGATAAACAATTGGCCATCGCCTGCTTCTCCACATAGTAAACGAAATATTGTGTTTCATTTTCAGTTTGTTTCTAGCTCGCAAGTGAGAAAGTTTCTATTATCGGGGTAGTTGTGCCCCTATTACCACTTCAATTAATAGAGGACAACATTAATTTGTTCATAACATACGAATTAGTTGTGTTTTGACTGGCGGCAAGAGTTAATCGTATCGGCAGAGATCAAATCAGTATAATGACGGCTATGTGTGAAATTGAATTCGATAATAATCCCCATGGCACCTATTTTGCGGGACAAGTGATGACAGGGAAAGTTACATTGAAATTGGATAAGGTTAAGATTGTTAAAGGTAAATGCAGTTCAATTTTAATAAGATATATTTTTTGTGTGTTAATAAATTTTTTGCAACTTCTTCGTTGATATGACTCATGCTTTATCTTATCACAAGTTGGTGTAAATTTTTTTTTTTTTTGCAAAGATGAAAAGCCAATGAGTCATATTATTTATATTCTACAAAGAAGAGGAGCACGCGCCAAATCGAATGAACATTTTTGATTAGATTATTGGCATTAAATAATAAATTAAAAGAAATCCGAAGGAAACCAAAATCTCTTTAAATATATGTTAATTTTTTTTCCTTTTTCTTATTAAAGCTATAGCCTTGAATATAAATGGCTATGCAGCCGCACAATGGAGCAACAGACTCAACGAACAAAACCAACGAAAAGATAATCTATATTTTGGTCGTGAGGAGTATATAGCCTCCAAGACTTTTCTTGCAGGCTCCAATTTGAGCAGTAAGTAACTTAAATATTTAATATCATTCTAACTTAAATTCAAAAATATTTTAGATCAAGTCTCCATTGAGCCGGGCATACATGTCTATAACTTTGTCTGTCCCATTCCTGTCGAATGTCCTTCATCGTTTGAGGGCACAATTGGGCATGTACGTTATACAATCAGTGTAACTCTGGTTAGACCCTGGAAATTTGATCAGAATTATACGCGATGCTTTACAGTGCTTAAATTAATGGATCTGAACTACAATAGTCCCTTATTAAGAGTAAGTATTTAATTTGTGGCTACAAAAAATTAATTTTAGAGTTGGGCAGAAATGTTAATAGATTTTAAATTAGAAAACTAACAAAGAGAATATTTTTTAAAAATAAATTAACTAAACTTATTTATTACTTAGGTGCCAGCTCATAGTGAAACCCAAAAGACCTTCTGCTGTTGGCCCTGCCGTTCGGATCCACTTTCACTTCAATTGACGCTGCCCCAGACTGGATTCGTACCCGGACAAACCTGTCCCTTAAGTGTTTTCGTGGCAAATGATAGTCACATACCGGTCAAGGAGTTAATCATTACCCTGGTCATGTTGGTCACCTATCACAGTAAGCCACCCTCCATGCCAGGTTCGACGTATGAAAAATTTGTGGTCAACAAGTTAAAGGGAGATGCGGTACTTAGGAACTGTAGAAAGCAATTTAATTATGAATTGCGTATACCAGCCACTCCGCCCACCTGTTTCAATTTATGTGACATCATTCAGATTGCCTATCAATTGGAGGTGGAGGCCAAAATTAAAGGATTTCATACCAGTGACATTGTGAGTGTTCCACTGACCATCGGTAGTGTGCCATTGTCGGAGAATGTATATATACAACCACGTGGTGTGGACCCAAGCACACAGCCACCTTTGAATGGTGGTGCGCCCATAGCAGCTCTACCTGCACCCGTAGACGCATCCCGTCCCTGGGCAGTGGATCAATCAATAGGTAAGTTGTGTGATTTTTTAAACTTTTATTTGAATACTTATTATATAATTATTTATAATTTACGTAGCGCCACCCAACTATCAGGAGGCTCTTCATATGCGTTCTCCCCAGTCAGTTGATGCAGGTCCAGCTCCAACCGCACCACCAAACACTTTGAATTTGGATGGTAGCGCCTATAAGCCACTATATCCTGTTTTCGATATACCAAGCCCTACGATGCAAAATAATATGACCGAAAGAGGATTTGCGAATGAAGCTGCTGATTTGAACAAGGAAAAGGGAACGTGGCTTTGAGTGCACATTATAAAATATGTATATCAAAATGATATATCGTTAAATCAAAATTGTAAATATATAGTTCTAAATAAAGCAGGGATGAAAAGCAAAATTTTTTTTTCTGTTCGGTATTGATGACCTTTCTAAAATGTTGAATCCTTTTTAAGATCAGGAAATAAAACTAAACTTATAAATATAAAACGAATAATATTGCTTTGTTTAAGACTTTTCTTCTTAGTCCGAATTTCGATGGAGTAAAGTTACACCGTCGAACCAGAAAAATAAGGCCAATGTATTAGGGGCAGGGATTAATCTCGAAACGAATATCGGTTCCGGTACGTACTGTAATGACAATTTCGGTTAAAGGTTCTGCTTTCTGGAAATGAGAAATCAGACCTAAAATTATATTAAATCTTTCTAAAAAGCAGGAAAATATTTCTTTATTATAGTTCGAAATAATCTGCCTTAATGAATAGATTAGAACCCATACTATAGAACTAGGGTCCAATATAGCCCATAATACGATGGTAAAATACTCAAAAAGGTGTATCAGCTCTAAAACAGCTGGAAACATAAAGTCTACTCGAGCTTTTTATTACTTTACCTTTTTTCAAATATTAGAAACCAAAACTTTCTTAAAATATGAAATGATATTTCTAAATTTGAGAGCGAAATTTGATTTAAGTCACGAAACTTCATTTCTAAAGTTTATATTAACATTTTAATATTTAAATTAATTTTATTTATTTAATATTTATTTATTTACGTAGGTTTTGGATGATTGTCTGTCTTTGTCTCACTACGTCGAATGCGAGCTTGCATTCAAAAAAAAGGGTGCCGATTACTCTTGTGTGAAGTTGACTTTCATTCATTCTCATTTCTTACGCACATTATTAAAGGTTCTAGTGGATTGTTCTGTGCATCCAACATTGTATTTTACAGCTATATAGGTCATAGATCTATGCATTTGATCCAGAAGAAAACAGAAATCGACTGTATGCTCTGGTCGGATAATCCTTCACCATGATCATGCTATCTCTTACTAGTCGGATCACACAAGTTAGTTTTTTTGACAATCAAATCCTTGAATTGATGGGTCATACAAACTGCTACCCTCACTCGGAACTAATGGTAGACAACCGAACACGCCTTCACGTGCACGAAAACACTAAACAGGCGCAATAAAAGTACGAAAATAGCTTTTTTCAAAAATATGGCAGATAAATCTGGAATACAAGACGCCAAAAATCAAAAATAGTTAAGGTAAAAAATGCGGATCGGGAGGATTTTTCCATTAAAATCAGTTGTGACATTACAAATATTCTGAACTCTGTATGCTACCAAAAATGTAGGCACGTGCTTGCTTAAGCAAACAAAACCAGCTGCTTAATCATTGTTTTCGGCGTAAATGTTTTTTTTTAGCATTTAAAATATTTTTATTAAGGGCCCTTTTCTTATCTTCATATTTTTGAAAACTATTTGATATTTGAGAAAATTTATGTTGCCTACTTTTAGGCCGGGATATAAATGTCTAAGCTTGTGTCTACAACGCGGCCTAAAGTACACTACATACATTTTCTCAAAAAGCATGAAGATGAGAAATCGGTCGGCGAAATTTGATAAATATCCAGAAACTTCATTTATTAAATTTATATTATCTTTTTTCTAACATTTCTATATTTAAGCAAGGATTATTCTATAACTTAGAAATCCTTTAGAGATCTTATATTTACCAAAGAAAAGTTTTTACTATTTTTAGAATTTTTTTTATATCTTATCTTATATTTTACAAAGAGATTCTGGTTATTCTGTAAGGGCGAATTAATAAAATGTATAACTTTTCCAGGTAAATATTGCTTTTTTACCAGTTAATATATATTTACAATAATCATAAATCAAGAAAATATATAAAAAGAACTCGAAACAGTACCGGTATATTTCTTTTTCTTATATTTATTCGGTTTCTCAAAAAATTTTAATATCGGTTCCGTTTTCGACACCGGTCCTGGACTTAAACGGTTTTTTTCGGTTAACGGTTTCGGATCCGGTTTCGGAATTATTCCCTGTTTTTAAGCATATTTTTTTTGTAGTGAGTACATTTTTAAGTTGTGTATTAAGATTTAATTTTTTTTATTATTATTATGAATTACTTATTTAATTATTAAGTTAATCATAAATTTAATTATTCTTAGTTTGGTAAGTATCAGTTTTTTTCAGATGGGTTTTCGTTGGTAAACGTTTTCGTGTGAGTGGCAGGTTGTGTTATGATCTACTAGGTAAAATCCTTCAACTGGTCAGCTCTGTGGGATGAATTCTTTAAAGTCTCCTCCTAGCTCCAATTCCATTGATTGTTGGGAAGCGTACAGGTGCATTGCCTTTATCGAGTAACTAAGCCAGCATGATACCAAATCAAAAAAAAAAAAAGTCCACATTTTTTTCGAGTCGAACTCAAGCTATTTTTGGCATGAGTGTCTGTGTGATTGAGTATATACAGTTCGTGTAATTGTCACTAGCTATCTATTCTAGATATTTATGAATGATCAGATGAACGATAGGCAAGTAATAATTATAATATATAAATTAGTGAAAAGTTTAAATCTTCAAAATTTTGGCAAAGGGGCACTAAATATGCGGTAATTATTACCAAAAATTCTTTTAAACGATTACCTAACCACAGTACAATTTGCTTTTGGAAAATCTTCATATAAACATTAACATAAGCATTATCCATGGCCAAGGTCTTCCCATCTAGGCGATAGCATTTACTCTGTGGTCGCTCAACTCTTATAAAATTTCAATTCCGTTTCATATCGCTTTCGCACAATCCCCTTCCTCCAAGTGCTAGTACTGGGCCTTATCGCTTATCTAATTCCATAAACACAAAAACTCGACGACCACAACCAGCCCCGACCTCAGTTCGCAGACGTTTTCATACTCAATTTAGTTGCAATCGGTTTGCCCAGACCAAATGTGGCAATTTTTACTTTAGAGCGGTCGTGAAACAGAAATCTTAAAATGGTCGTTACGTGCGAGTTCACGTTTGATAATAACAGATATGGCGCATTCTATGCCGGACAGTTGGTCCAGGGTTGTGTCACTTTAAAATCGGACAAGTGCAAGGAGGTTCAAGGTATGTATATAATTTTTGCGCATTTGAAGTTTTGGATCATTGTGTCATTTAGTTTAGTGTCAGTCAATAGGGGTATTATAAATATTTAAACGATAGCGATAAATAAGTGTATATATAGAGCTATACTGATAAGACTTAAGAAATATGTATATGCCTATGACGACATTGACTAAACTTAACATTCTTTGGTTGATTGGAATTTTAAATGTGTAGGATGGAATGCTTAAAGGTTATTGATAAGTATTAAGAATACTTTAAGATATTAAGAAAAATTATTTTATTATATGTAGAACTTCTGTTGTGACAAATTAGAAAAAATAAAAGTAAAATATCTTTAATGCTCCATGTGCATTGACATGATAAAGTTTGCTTTGTGAAGTTCTGCAAACTGGTCCGGAACCGAACCCTTCAAAACCGGATCGGTTCGGGTTTTTTTGGGTTCCCTGAACCGGACCGTGAAACGAACCTCTTACATTTTTGGTCCCTCGAAACTTAACCCGAACCTGACAACTTTTTCCAAAAAAAGGTTCGGTTTACAATAATAAGAAATTTTACAAACGAAAGAAATTCTAAATGAGATTATTCAAAATGCAATCTTGAAGATGTTTGGAAGATGTAACTATGTTTGATTGTAAAGAAGGAAATAATGACAATAATGCTATAGATTCCTTCGAAAATTGTCGATACATTGAAAAATTTAAAAAAAAATTTCGAAAAGATCTAAAAACGAAGACCTAAAAAATATTGCGCTAACTTAGTTAGCGTATAGATGAACTTCTCCAGGAAGATATAGTGCCTTCACAGAAAAAAAAACCCGAGATATTTCGACTAAAGTCAATCCCAATGAATACGGATTTACAATTCTGAAATTCTTGCATCGATCCCGTCTTTGGCTCGGGTATGTTTGTTTCTACTTTCAGTTACTTTGTTTTGCAATTTGAACTTGTTTTAATCTCTATCCAAGACGATTTGATTTTCAGGTAGGATCCGTACTTGAAATGAGACTTTTGATTGATACAAGAATTTTAGGACTGTTTTAATCCTTCGTACTTGTTTTATGTACAATAAAGTTCGACTTGTACTTAAAATTATAATTTGAAGGTCGGAACCACTTCAGTATTATCTAACTAAATGACTAATGTCGGTGTAATAATGTGTTTATATCAATTTTATATTCTTTTAACCAATTAAAAAGTAGAAGTAGAAACCGGTCCGCGAACCGAACCCAAAGATTCCAAACGGGTTCGAACCTCCGAACCGAACCTCCTACAAAATTTTGGAGGTTTGCAGCCTTGACTTTAACATCTGATAACGCGAGTTATCGGAAAAACAACCTATGCATTAGATCAATTGGAACCAACCAAATTAGAACTGTCGAAAATCCTCATGCTACAGCCATGGTGTAATTATTACTGGTGCAGCGGTCACTCTAAGCATTTACATAAAAAAATGTGTGTGCTTTTTAATTGACACTTGAAATATTTTTGTGTGCCTCTGACACTCATAGCGTAAGATCTGTACAAGCATTTTAATTGTTTGTTTCAAGCTAAAATTGGGGTGGTTTTTTGTGCAGCGCTTAGCCACACACACCTTCATGAAAACGGTATCTGTCTCACTATTGCGCATTTAAAAATAGCTGTGAACTTACAAGTCGGCTTAAAGTCGTGCCGAAGTTTACTTACGGGTACAATGATGTTGTCATCTGCGTATCGAGTTTGTTGAAGACCTTAATAAATGCTCTTTTAGTCAGTCCACTAAAGATAGAAGGACTGTTGGCTGAAATTTATTGCCTTAATACAACATTAAGTTTTAGTTTTCTTAGTTAGACTGATTACTCATCAGCCGTCCCACAAACATATGTAATCTGACACATTATTTTCTCTTATCTGGAAAGATTATAGATTCATCTTAAAGATAAAATTGTTATGCTTTAATTTTTCTTAGCTGTGGTCCTCAAAGTGGTTGGCTATTCTCTAACAAAATGGAGCGAACGACAATTGACCAATACGAAAATGTATTCAGGACGCGAGGATTATCTTTCATCAGTCACTAATTTACTGGGATCCGAGGAAGGTGGGTATTCCTCTGCATCACAGAGCTTTCAAATAAACTTAATACATATTTTTAGACAATCAGAGACACACCATACAGGCTGGAGTTCATAGCTATAACTTTGCTTGCCAGCTACCCTATCAATGTCCCTCATCGTTTGAGGGTCGATATGGCTGCATACGTTATATGGTCAAAGTATTGATTTTAAGACCCTGGAAATTTGACCAGGCCTATACAAAGGGTTTCACGGTACTAAAGATGATGGATTTGAATTTTGAAACGCCTCAATTAAGGGTAAGTTGGTTAGATCGATGGATATAAAGACACTTAATCATTGCTCATTTAAATCATTTATTCTTACCTTTTAGCTAGCTGCTCATAGCGAAGGCTATAGAACCTTTTGTTGTGGTCCCTGCAAAACGGAGCCACTTAAGATGGAGTTGCATCTGCCCCAGGCGGGCTATGTGCCTGGCCAGCGTATACCCCTTACCGTTATGGTGATCAACAACACAAGCATGGCCGTATCCGAAATCCATCTCTGTCTGGTCATGCTGATACGTTACTACAGTGTAAATCCAGATCATGCACGTGTGGAGCGTATTATAGTGTCCAGAGCAAAAAGCGATTCGGTCTTACGCCGTAGCACACGATCCCTGACCTTTGAATTGCCCATACCTGCCAATCCACCCACCTGTCTGGATTTATGTAGTCTCATACAGATTGCCTATCAGCTGGAAGTGGAGGCTTTGGTGAAGAGCCTACGTGAGCGTCAAACTATGATAATGCCCGTTACCATAGGGACAATACCCTTGGCTGTGTCTGGTATCGTGGTACAGCAACCACCCCGTCGCAGTGCTCACTACGAAGGACCCGCAAAGGATGATGAGCTGCCCGTGGTAACGGCCATAGCAAGCGTGCCCAATGATCTTACGTCCAGTTCAGCGGATATGGGTGAGCGGGTGGTACCATCTTTTAAATCTTCCTCTTATTTAGCCATTCTTTGTCCTATAGCTCCAACTAAATATGAGGAATCCAAACACACGGTTCGGGGCAACATTAACGAGGAAGAGCTTCATGCTTTTGGCACAAATGAATTTGCTCCTTTATATCCGGTTTACAGTATACCGAATCCCACACCGGTACTGTTACCCAATAGTCCCAATAACGGATTTATTAACCACAGCTTCGAGAAGTAAGCTGAAGCAAGGACCTAACAGTTGTTGGATGCGGCAACCTTAAACAAACTAAATTTGTAATCCACAAACCTCTGAGTTCTATAGAACACTCGCCGACGCATAAAGCTAACGGCTGTGTGCTTTTCCCCCACATCATCCACACTTTTTGTATAAGACGGAATTTACACGATGAAGCAAACTTCTTGAAATAGCTCTTGCTTGTAGGAAAGAGGCGTAGAGGGGTAAGCCACCCCACCACCCTTTCCCACGCTCCAAACAACAGTTCACGGAAATCCGCTTCGGATCGAAGTTTCTCAAAAGTGAAGAGGGGGGTACACGCCTCTTTTATACAAACATGAGCTTCTCCGAAAACATCATGAAGTTTGCCTTATCGTGTAAATTCGGTCCTAGAGTTCGCATCAACGCATTGTATGTTCTTTGGCGGAAGTCATTCGCGAAGCTTTTATTGAGCTTTTGACAGGAGCTTTTTTTTACTGTAATAGAGTTTTTATTACGTACTAAGTTCATATGTAAAATATATGCGTCTGTAATACAGGCAAGTAGAATGTAAATCAGTTTATGTGTATAAAAGTCTTTTGACCATTTTTGTATAACAATTGAATTTTAGGGTATTCAAATTTTTGTATAAAAGTTCATGCATATCATCATGGTAAAGTTGTATGTCAGTTTCAGTATAATAGTAGCAAATTTGGTGTTGCAGTATAACAATTATAACTGTATGTCAGTTTGAGTATAACAATCTGTAGCTGTAAGTAAGTTTTAGTATAACATTCTTAACTGTATGTCAGTTTCAGTATAACACTTTTCTTTCGAACAGTTAAAAATTATTAAATTTGTTCAAATTGTTATACATGTGCAATACCCTTTTATAAAAGTTGACAGTTCACAAGGGTTGAAATATAAGTGTGAAATGATTCAACACCCCATAATATTGTGTCCCAAAAACCACTGTTAAATGCCACTGCTTGACAAAGCAGTTTTTACTACCCCCACAAACAATACCGTTGGGCTCAAGATAAAAATATCAATAAGTTTAAAAAAAATAACATAATGTTGGAGTTTTTCTGTCAGATATATGGCAGTCAGGAGGTGGCAGTTGCTTGTCTGCAACCACTGATGAAGAAGGTGGGAACCTTCCGAAGCCTGCTTTGTGAATTGTGTGTTTACTGTACATTTGCATAACTTAGTAGACCTCGAGCCGGCTAAAAACTGGCTAGTTCATAAAACGATCTGATTTAACCGATAAAATATATATAGGATATAGATATCAGATATTTAAAAATTGTAAATCATTGATAATAAAAATTTGATACCATAATAAAAAAAATTTCTTAGTACAACACATTTTCCGACCGATCGGTCCTATGGCAGCTATATGCTATAGTCATCCGATTTTGATAAATTGGTTCAAAATTATGTGAAAGCATATAAAACTAATATATACCAAGATTGGTGACTATTCGATGGAAGACAAAAAAGTTTTCCTCACTAGAACTTGTTTTTTGATAAATTGGTCCAGTATTATGTGGAAGCATGTAAAACTAACATATACTAAGATTGGTGACGTTACAATGGAAATCAAAAAAGTTTTTCTCACTAAAACTTATTTTCCGACCGATCGTTCCTATGACAGCTATAAGATATAGTCATCCCATCCGGCCGGTTCCGACATATTAATTGCGTGCAGACTCTGTGCAAAATTTCAGCTCGATAGCTTTAAAACTGAGGGACTAGTTTGCGTAGAAACAGACATACGGACAGACAGAGGACAGACGGACGGACGGACAAGCGGAAATGAACTCAGCTCGTCGTCCTGATCAAGAATATATATAGTTTATGGGGTCGGAAAATGAATATTTCTATGCGTTTACAAACTTCTGGGCAAAATTAATATACACTTTTCAAGTGTATAAAAACTTATTTAGGACTTCTCGACTAGTAGCCTTAACACTTATTATTTGACAGGTCCGACAATCTGAGTGAATGCACATTGTGGATTATGCAAGATACTGCCATAACTGACTTTTTATTCTCTCGTTCAAAAAATAATAATATAAGAAATTTAATTTAGCATACTTTGAGGCGCAAAAATGCATCTTTTTTATAAGCATAAACGTAGTAATAGGTAGCATTTTTTGACAACGGATTCGTATTTACTGGGTCCTATTTATTATACTAAACTATCACAAGTACCTCGTGGAAACCAGATCATTCTGTTTAAAACAAAATACCAGAAATATTTTTTGAAACAGTTCTTTCTTCTCTTAATATTTTTTAAGTTTAAAAAAGTTCCGATATTTCCGTACAAACAAATCAATCGATACTATCAACATTTTATTTGAACGTTTTCCAGCACTAAAGCAAATATTCTGACTAGCACAAAATGTACCGCCAAAAAATGAACCTTTTTGACGCACTAAGTGGCTCCACAACTTTGTCTTCGAAAAGTTACAATTTTCTTTAAAAGGCACCTAGTAGATGCTAACTTTCTGAAAGTCAAAGCGGAATTTTTTATATTTTTCTAAAGTTTTTTTTTCATGACTAAACTTAAATTGTATTAACTTAAAATGCCCACAGGCCACTTAATACATTAATAGTTTGAAGCAAAAATTTTTTAAGTTTAATAGACCCCTAAAAACTTTATGTAGTTTAATTCAGAAAATCGTTAGAGGCAAATAAGAAATACATTTATACATTTAACACAAATAAGTGTGCCTATGTGGCACTTTGGTTTTTGGTGCCTCTTAAAATCTGACACAAAACCATTCAAATCAATAAATTCCATTTTTTTCATAAGCGGAAGTTAAAGTTGTCCACATAACAAACATTGCACCAATGTTTAGTGTCTGTCTAATCCATTTAGCCGAAAACACGCTGCTCCTCTAATGGCATACATTAAGTAATTTCCAACGCGCAAACCGAGGATGCCAGCTAGTGAGAGCTGTTGTGTTGTGGACTGCTGCCTGTTTTGGCTCGCTGCGTGTAAATAGCTTACTCAATGGCATTTTCGCGTTAATTGGCATTTGGCTTTGGCATGTCGGAGCAGTTAAGCTGGATAAACTAAATGCATAACTAGCTCCTGTAGTTGCTCTAGTTCCGCTTTACAGTTTTCGATTTTAGTTGTTATTTGGCTTGTTTGTCAGCTTGAAAGTTTTGTAAATGTATTTTTGAAAGTTGAAAAGCTGAAAACGGGAAAATACGAATTAACATTGGGATTAGACTTAGGCTAGGTGGTGGAAAGGATTTGTGTATTTTTGTACTTGTTAGTCGTAGAGTACAAATGGGTATACTAAGTTCGTGCAAAAGGAAGCAAAAAGTTCTTAAAAAAAAAAAATCAAGTATTTTGTACTAAAATCAAGTACTTATCGTTTCAATACAGTGGAAGTTGAAATGTTGTTTCTAGTTAAATTTCAAACAGAATTTTTCCGATAAAAATTGAATTTGTCTTTTATTTACCGCTTGAAAATTCCTTAATGATATAATCAAATATTTTTAGGAAATAGCCCAACTGGCTTCTGGTCAAAACCGTTTTTTTTCGATAGATATAAGCTACCAATAGACAAAAAAATAAGTTTTAGATTTTTCTGTGGTGGAAATAATTTTTGTAAAATTTTCCAATTTTCCATTTTCTCCATTTTGTTTGGTTTTATATATTTCGACATAGCTTTCGTTATCCTACACCGATATTAAAATGTAATTAATAGAAAATCGCTGGAAATAAATACACAGAAAACAAAAATTCGAAATATTCAGAAAAAAATCAACCGTAGACAATGTCAATGATTTTCTCAAACCAAATACGAAGGATAGACGAGAGAACAAATTTACCAAATCAGAAATTATTGGATTTTATTTTTAAGTAGCATATTAAAATATGCCTTTTCAGATTGATACCAAAATTCTGGCATTTTTCCAAGTCTTTCGAACTTAAATTTTCTATCCAAAGGTCGGGATCAAATAAATTTTTTTACTGGGATTTACTGCTTCCTTTTTTCCGTCCGGCCTAAAATATCAGACACTTTAAACTTAAAATTAATTGTTTTTTAAGATATTTAGCTGAAACTTTGAAAAATACTTAAAAAAATATTTTTAAACAAAATTGACTTGAAAAACTTCCACGACGTCAAACATTTAAACTCAAAAATATCTGATTTTTATGTAGTCGATTTTCTTTATTCTCCATTTAATTTAAAGGTAAACGAATGTAGTTTTTATGGAACCTCCAATTAAGTGGATTTTCTTTTTACGTTAATCATTGAAACTTTATATACCTGTCTTATTTTTTGTCGGTGTTCCCTTGAGCACTAAAGTTTCTCACTTATCATAAATTTGAATACATTAAGTTTTTTTTTATCATAAATTTACTTTACGAAATTCCCAACACTTTAATTATATTGTTATTCTAAAGTTTTTTTAAAATCTCGTATTTAAAAAATTTTTTATTATCATTTTATATAAACATTTAAAAGTGATTGAATTTTAAATTCGATTCAAAATTTGTACCACCCAAAATAAACACTTTTGGTTCGGAAAAATATAATGAAATTATACAACTCAAATCAATTTAAGGAGAGCTTAAATCTACTTTTCTCCATTAAGCAAATTTTCAAATATTAAAACTCGTCAAAGTTTTTTTTGTTTTTAAATTCCAAATATGAATTGATTCTCCGCTTATTGACATCATGTGTGTGTGTGTGTTTAAGGATGTGTGAGTGTCGAAAAGTCAAGGCAAACAGACCCTCTAATCACAAGTGCCCAATCATCTTTATTGCTTTTCGCACACACACACACACAGACGCATATGTACAATTGAACAAAACAAGAATATGAGCCCACAGGACTCCACTATATTGCCAATGCCAAAGCCGGTGAAATTTCGTTTGTCAAGAAAATTCACTTGCGATTGTTTTGTCAGCCAAGCTTCAAAGCCACAAAACAACAATGCGCGAACAGCTGCGGAAAGTTGGGCCATGAAAGCCACAATACACACACACACATACAAATACGCATCCAAAGCGGAGTAAAAACAAAAGGTGTAGCATGCTTTTGGGCGCAGAGCTCCCAAACAGAAGGATATAAAAAAAACACGATGGCGTTACCGTTCCGTTTCCTGTCAGGTTGCAAATCAAGAAGTTAAGCAAAAAAAAAAACAGAAAAAAGAATTCGATTGCATAAAAAATGCTAATTTTGTTGTTGCTTATTTTCCGCTCTGGCGCCGTCGACTGGAATGTTAACTCTAACATGTTTATCTATGCATGAGCGTATCTATAATCTATTAAGGCCAAATCACCATAAACAGGCGAATCAATTGCACGCACTTGACACATAAATAAATAGGCTTTTAAACTGACATTATAATAAATTAGATTATACAAAAAAAAAAAAGAAGAAAAAACATCGCAACAAATGTCTTGGGGATTCAACATTTACATTTTTGCAAAAATCAAATCCAAGCGATTAACAATTTTATTTTATTTCGTTTTACTCTCAGTCCCAAAACGCTTGAAATTTAATGTAAAAAATGTCTTTAAATAAATAGATTTCTACTTAATATCTATAGATAACAACAAGGAATTGTATTTTATTATGAAAATAATAAGTCCGAGTGTATTTCTACTCACCTGGGCCGCAGTTTTGCCATTGCCCCACAGCCAGCCTTGTTTTTGACTGCACCAGCTTGCATTCAGCAACAGCTGCATTAAATGCAGCCATCCACACAGCCGCAACAGCAGCCACACGAACTTCCCCAATCCCAACCAACCACACCCCAGCAGCAGCAGAAGCTTCTGGGCGAGTGTTTATGATTGAAATTGGTTTCTTACCATATTCGAACTCATGTTTCAGTACACTGAAAATATCTGTTTCAAGAAGCTTGCAATCTAGAAAAATCAAGATTGAAATACTATAAACTAAGATTTAGATTCTCAAGAACCAGATATATTATTTCTTTCAATTTTTTAAATGCAAACAAAAATTATTTTCACATGTAAAAAAAAAAAGTTTTTTTTAAAATTTATAACCTCAAAAAATTTAAAATTTTAAAATAAACTTTGTCAATTAAAACTAAATTATTTTATTTTATTTTTTAGATTTTTTTTTCAATTCGGGTTGGGACCATTGCATTGTAAGAAATAATCCCATGTGTTCGACAAATCGACTAAATTGGAAATTACAGAAATGGGTAAAAATAAACGATTAACAATTTAAAAACACAAAAAAAAATCCCTGATTGGAAGTGAACTCGAACCCTCGTCTTGCCACCAATGCCACCAGGCCTTAAATACTCTGAGAGCTTGACATATTGACTGGGTTCTTTTAAATGTGATTCGGTGAGTTTTGACGAGATTGAGACCGGCGGCTTAAATGCTTGAGATCCGGTCGTTCTTTTTTTAAGTGTGTCGTCCCCCTAGGTCGTGAGTTTGAGACTCAGACAAAAGTTAATGATAATAATTCAAATTTTTATAATTTTTAAAAAGTTCTTCAGATATAAGTACGTGAACCCTGACAAAATTAAGCGACTTATAAAATAACATACAAATTTATGTAGAGTAAATTTTGGATTAATCTTAAAATGAGATCTTAAAATCAAGTTCAAACCACCTTATCCAAGATTTTCTAATCTAGAAAAAAGGAAGACTATATTCTTGGGTAAAGATTTTTCCACCTCTGTTAAATTTTGACACTGTTTGATGTCGGTTTTGAGATTATAATCTAGATGATTTTTGAGTGATATCCCGACTTATCAGATGGAAAATATTTAAATAAATTTTTTGTAATCGAGAAGAAGATCAGGTCGCTAAAATACGATACATTTTTTTTATATTTTATTTTTCCACTTATTTTTGATAAATTGTGAAACGTATTCAGAAAGGGGGGGTTAATTTGAATCTCCGCAAATTTATTTAAGGGAGTTTTTGTAGCGCAGGTTCTGCACTTCTGTATTCAATCCCGGCTCATACCAATTCTGAGCTTAGTCTATCCCAACCCGTCCCGTTAACCACGCCGAATTTAAAATTCAATCACTTCCCGATCGCTCAATTTCATTTTGTGAGTCTCCATCATCTCCATTCTATTTGTTCTTTATATTGATGCAACTTTTTTTTCCTGTGTTTTTTGCATCTTCTTTGCCCTAGCTTGATTGTGCTTTTTTTTTATTTTTCTTGCATCAATCTACTGCTTAAGTATATTCTTTTCTCAATTTTTGTACGTTTATTTTCCCTTACCTCCTTCTTCTTTCCTTCTGCTTTTAGTTGAAGTAGGTATTCTATTTTTTTTTTGTTTTAGCTCTTTTTTTCCAATTTTTGTATCTCTTCCGACTTTCGCTTTATTTTTCGTACTTCTCATAATCGAAATTCACTCAAAATATAAGGAATCAAAACAAAGAAGAAAAACATTTCAATTTAAGGTCAAATTAAAATTTTCTAGTAAAAAATGTTCAAGAATTCTTCAGTTTGTTGATGTCTTCGAATATGACAAAATGATTTTTACTTTTTCGAAAGTTTATTTTACAAAATTAGAAAACATTTTAAATTTAAAATTTCGCACAAGTAAAAGGGACCTACAGTTACGAGCCTACTTCACAGCTGAAGCCATTAGCTGATGCAGGTGACCGGATGGAGTAAGAAACTTAAAGAAAAACTTTTTTTACCCACAGCCCCACAACCACAGCCGTTATAAAGGATTTATTTGTCGTAAATTTCGTCTATCAACAAAATCAGCCCCGAAATTCGAAAAAAGAATTTCGCAAAGAGAACGGCTCGTAAATTAGAGACGTCAGAAAAAGAGCTATACAAGTCGCTTATCCTCTCGTTCTGCAATACGGCGCAGAAAGAAATAACAGCAGCGGCGTTTTACAAAAATTCTTCTTAGGATTTATGTCCCTTTAAAAGTTGGTGATGAATATCGCTCCCGAATGAATCATGAACTGTAAGAGCTCTATGGGGACACAAACCTAGCCAAGCGTATAAAATTGCAGCGACTACGCTGGATGGGACATGTCGCCCGTATGGATGATGAAGCTCCAGTAAAGCCGGTGTAAAATCGGAATTCGGAAGACTCAGGGGATGTATTTTCTGAACTTAGAAAAATTTTTACACTTATTCCGCCCGTACAGTTTTTAAGCCGAAGCTTAAATAGATGGGCTCAAAAAGAAGTTTGACGTTTAACTCCCTCTTGACTCTTTCCTTCCTTCGATAATAAATTTTAAATTTATTTCGCCTTATTAAAAAGCATTTTGGCATGATTGACATAAATGTATTCTTAAGAACATAATATTTTTTGAACCGAAGCCTTTATATTCTTCATGTGTTACGTTCCAGTTATGGGTAAAAAAAATGTAAACCGGTTCAGGTTTGGTTCTTTGCCTAAACTAAATATAAATTATTAGGAATGAACGCTTACTTTCTTATTCAATTTGGAAGTATCTGTAATTCATAATAAGAAGATATTTCTATGAAAATCTTATCGATCAATCCAAATATATTTAAAAGTAAGGAATGAATAAACCATTAAAGAATGCAACTTATGCATATCAAAGTTAAATGGTTCCATCCAAAGAATTTTAAAACTATAAAACGAATTAGATTCACTGAATGAAAATTAACAAATTTTAGTTTTCTAGAAAACTAATTTCACAATTTGTAAGCTTCGAAAACCTCATTATCGCATCATTAGCCAAGTATTTAGCACGCTGCTGGGTAAACCAAAGAAAAGTTTATTTAACTTTCCTAATGGCAAAAACTCGTCACGCACTTCTCTCTCAATCGCATCCTTCCCTCCACCATGAGCGAAACTACAAAACTTCATTGTCACTTTGAGAAAAAAAAAACCAATAAACAACCGAAACTGGAGTTGACATGACTTAAGCCAGCTTCCATTGAAATTTTGTGTCAATGCTAAAAGAAAACTCTTTTCATGTGACAAACGCTAAAAGCTACTTTTCCGCGCAAAAAAGAAAAAAGTTTTGTTTAAAAAAAATAAGGAACTTTTATCGAATTGAGTTAAGGTACAGGAGATAGCATCACATGTAGCTTCCGAAACTTAGACAGCGAAATCAATGGACTTCCAATGGCCCAGGTTGGAATTGCATGCCAGACACTTTTTGCCCGGTGTGTCATGACATGAGCAAATTTCATAAATCAAAGTGTTGCAGGAGGAGAAGTCGCCAGAATTCAACGCACGCCCCTGTAATTGTTTTACGCTCTCAAGCGTGTTGCGGTCAACAAACGCAACGTGAGCTGACCAATTTTGGCTGTACTCGCACAACACAAACAGGAACAAAGCTCGCACACGACGACGACTCAAGCGAATAGTTCGCAAAGTTTTATGATATTTCAGCAATTTGATGTGTGGTGTGAAATTTTCAAACTCGCTCTCCTAGCTGGCATCGCCCTCTGCATAGTTTCAGATGGAAAAGTTAATTTATTAAATATTTTCAGCAGAGGGTTTTATCCAAAAAAAAAAAAAAACTTGCGAAAACTTGACCGTCGGCATTTTACTAAACCAAAAATCGATTAAGCAGAACAAGTCATATTTTTTGCATTGAGATTATTGTGTGTAGCTTTTTAAGTTATCAGTGAAAAAGCGGCCGTGACAGGAAAAAAGTGGAAAAAGTCTTCGGAATGGTCTTAAATTAAAGAAAATTTAATAAAGTGTAAAGAATAAATTGAACATTCATCAACAAGCCAACGAATGTTTCAAATTCGGTTGTTAGAGAATGAATTATTTTCTGATCATACGTACTATTTTTCTCCCGAACCAGGAGTTTGTCACACACAGCTACAACAAAAGATCCGACGCATTTAGATATGGTGGATACACATTAACGGATTGACAAATTCAACTTGTCTTGATTGAAGGGAGGCCAATCAAACGGTACCTCTTTTTATAAGAAGGTCAGAGCTGCCAATTCCGCTTTTTTTCCTGTAAAATCAGGCTGTTTATAAAGGCTAACTGCGGGATTATTTTGAGAATTGCGGGAAGCGGGAATTCAGGATTTTTGTTCATCTTTTTTTTGTATTTTTCGAATTTTTACATGAAATTTTGTATAACTGGTAACTTTATCATCGTTTTGATCGATATCCTGGAGGCGGACGATATAGACCAATTTTTGGATTATAATCTTTATAAGGTATACAACAACAAAATAAAGACGTGGAAAATTAATCAAAATTTAATTTTGTAATCGAACTGATAAAGCAACTAAAACAACGGTAAGAAATATAACCTTTTCTCTTAAAAACGGTTAAATCAATTGGGTTTCAATTACAGGCTGCCAAATAATTTCTATTTTTGAAGCAGGTCGACGTAAGAAAGAAATTACCGATCTTTTAGAGTACCTTAAAAAAAATATCGTTGAACTTGAAAATCAATACAACAATACTCATTTGGTAAAATGGAGTCGGATCAGCGACACTCTTAAGTTTTGGCATGAAGTATTGAAATACAGAGATTCAGGTGGCAACCAATGATATACTGCTGCCCTGGAAATGTAGCCAGCTTAACCTGATAAAATCCCAGCTAAGGAAATTCTCTTTGAAAATAATATTACTAATGCTTATTAAAATCTACAGTTATGGCCTGCTAAAACTCGGAATATGCTGATTTGACTACGATGTGCCGATCAACTATTTCAGGATGATTGGTACGAAGATGTCGTATGAATCGAAAAAAGCCCTGAAGAACTTGACGAATTAATGAAAATCTAATGAAAATGTAAAGAAATATAGCATTTCCGATTTTAGCTTTTTTATAGCTTTTTTTTAAATGTCAGCTTTTTTCTCCTTTTCTTTCAGTTGAAAACGGCATTTTTTTCTCATCAAAAGTTGGCAGCACTGAACGAGGTAGATGTCTGCTGGTATCCCAGATTAGCTCACGAAGAGAAAGGATCAGGACCTGCTTCTGAACTGTTCAATCTGATACTGGTATGTCTGTATTAGTCGAACCAGCGAAGTATATATTTGTTCCAACTCTTGATAAAACCAAAGATATTTTTGGAATCGTTACACAGCTCAACTTAGGTTCGAAAAGTTTAACCAAATCATCGACTTAATTATATATATAATAATAAATAAATAAAATATCATTTTGCTATCTCTGTCCCAGTTGAAAGAATTTTTACAAAATCATATAATGTTAACAAATCGCGAAAGTAAATATATAAGAAAATAATAAAAGAATATGTAGCATATAATAAATTCAAATGTTAAATTTTCAACTTTCCTTTTGTATTTAAGATTAAACTTTTGAGTTCCTTATATTAATGTATGCCTCTAAGAACATTCGTTATAAAAAAACATAGTTTTAAATTAATTTTCAAATTTCAAGTTCAAACATGAAGTTTTCGTAACTAGCAGCCGTGCGAATCGCGTCGCGCGCACTGTATGTATTTTGTTTTTGCTGCCGACAGCTTGGGGAAGCTGGTGCTGGAATCGCTTGCGTTTTGTATTAAGTTTTCTTTTCGAAACGTCGCAATTGCCAGTTTCGACTGAGTGGATTCAAATTAAAGAAATAACAGTTTGGGCTAGCTGAGCCAATAGGGCTATGGGCTGCCCACCGCTGCTTTAAAGGGACAATTTCAAGAGCAGCTTTTTAGTAACTTTTTTTGAAAACTGAAAAATCCAGCTACCTTTTATCTTACCTAAGTTTAGTTTTTGATTTTCAGATTAGAAAAAAAAAATTTTTTAATATTCTTAAAAAATTGCCTAAAAATTTTACGCACTTGAGTTTTATGTCCACAAAATATTTATATTCCTTTATGATGTCAAAAAAAAAGAAGAAAATGTTTGTAACCAAAACACCTTGTGCGAGAAGAGAGCAATGCACTTGGAAAGGCAAAGCTAATAATCAAAAGCTTCACAATATGTGAGAAAGAGAAATGTTCCTCGGGGGCAAAAACTGTGTCTCTGAGTATTTTTTTAAATTTTTTTTAAGCTTTTTTTCATTTGGCGTCAGATTTATGGGCAAATATAAAAAGCGCAGATGATGACGATAATGATGATGCCATGCAGGTGGCAAAAGTTTATTGCCCACAGTGTGTGTGTGTGTGTGTGTGGTAGCAAACCAAAGCATACTTTGCGGCATCTGCACTAATTAATGGAAGACTTTGTCTTTACCTTTTTGGCATCTCCTGTGCGGTGCTGTGTCATCTCAATGGTATAAAGAAAATTTTGCTAATTAAAAAAAAACAGCAATTGCTGCAAAAAGTTTTAGCCCGGCTTCTTCCTTTTGGCCATTTCTTGTGATTATTTTAACAACTTCGTCGTCGTCGTCGTCGGCCACGTTGCACTTCGCCATTTTGGCTGAAATTTACAGCAAGCCTTACAAATTGCTCGCGGGCTGCAAGTAATTGTCTCTGGCTCGTTTGCTTTGGATTTGGATTTGCCTGCTTTGCTCTCAACATCATTAAATGTGTATAATGGAATTGCTGTGATTTGTTTCGAGCAGAAGATTTATTATCACAGGCGCGCAAAAAGCGGGTAAAAAAAAAAAATATTGGGGTTTTGTGTTACGCTTGCCTGGTGACAGAGTGCAGTCAGACGTTTGAGCACAATTCAAAGTCGTTTACATAAACACTTTTTGGAAATTTATTGCTCTCCCTTTCTCTGCATGTGTGTGTGTGTGTGCGAGTCAATTGCAAAACTTTGCACATTTAATTTGTGTAAAATATGCTTACAACTCAAATTGAATTAACCTGATGAGACAATGGAATGTCAAGGGATGTTCTATAATTTGAATTCGCTTTTCGTTGGGAACTAGAACCGCACAAGGGCCCTTTTTTTGGACCAAAACTCTGTTGAAATTTTCGCAACATGAACTTTGAAAAAAAATTATTTTTTACTCTTTTTCTTACACTAAACTAAAAAAAACGTATAAAAATAAAAATTCCTTTTGTAATCGAGAAACGAGCCAGAATTTTATCAATTATGATCGTTTTTCTCATTTTCTCTATAGTTTCCGATAACCTGGAGTTCCGGAATTATTGCTACCGCTTCTAGAACTTTTTGAACAGCAAAAATATCTCTTCTAGTCTCTGAGATCTAGGTGTTCTTACAGACGGACAGACAGACAGACAACTCGGTTTATTACTACGTTTATGCAATTAAAAACCATACTTTTCTGCCCCTCAAAGTATGCAAACTTTTTTTTTTAAAGAATTAATTAGTTATTTATAGTCAGTTATGGCAGAATTATACAATCTTCACATTGTGCATTCACTCAGATTTTCAGTCAATTTTAAGAAAAGCAAAAATAATTGCTGTTATGGCAATAAAAAATACTATTTTCCATAATTATAAAACATAGCATACTTAAATGAGCAAAAATCAGGATTTTTTATTATATAAACACATTTTCCGACCGATCGGTCCTATGGCAGCTATATGCTATAGTCATCCGATTTCGTTAAATTTTTCCAGAATTATTTAAAAGCATCTGAAACTAATATAAACCGAGACTGGTGACGCTACGAAGGAAAATAAAAAAGGTTTTCTTACTAAGACATTATTTTCCGAACATCGTTCTATATGGCAGCTATATAGTTGCGTGCAGTAAAAAGAAGACTCTGGTCAAAATTTCAGCTCGATAGCTTTAGAACTGAGGGACTAGTTCGGACTCAGCTCGTCGTCCTGCTCAAAAATATATATAGTTTATGGGGTCGGAAATGAATATTTCTATTTTTGGCATCCATTCCAAAAACTATGCTATACAAAATATACTTACGATTTCTAGGCGAAATCCATTTTGGAATCATCATTTGTTGTGCAACTTCTTTCTGCTGGTACACACACATGTTAAGTCATTTGCATTTAAAGTTTTCCTTACCCCCACCCCCCCGCCAAGAACTTTTTATACAAGTTGAACATATGGGAAACATATGCTTTAGCATTCAGTGTGGGGTCGTCTTCATTTGATTAAAATACTCGTTCATACATATGTTGGCTTTGACATGACTAATGTCAGCTATAGTTGAAATTAATTGCTTGCAAAACTTAAGCAAACTCAAATTGTTTCGCCTTTTGTGTTATTACTTGTCAAGGTGAGCAATTTCACAAAGTTATTCAATAAATTAAAAAGTTGGCCAAGACAAAATACTGTCACAAAATCTGTCGAGTTTGGGGAAATGAAAAAAAATTGGTCAATTGAGTTTGTGTAGTTTATTTTTCTACTTTGGAAACTCGATCAATTTGGATTGTTTATTGCTTAAATATAATTTTTAAATACCACTTATGAACTGGTTCAAGCTGGTTCGAAACCCATTTTGAACAGGGAAAATATCAAAGCTTATATAACCAAATTAATATCAAACTGGTTCAAAACCGGTTTGGTACATGTGAACTATTAAACTCCATACTAACAACCAACACAACAAATCACTTTTGAACTGGCTCGGAACCAGTTTTGAACCAGGAAAATATCTTACTCCTTATTAACAACCTACACACCAACTTACAGCATACCATGACTTCTACAAGGTGACAGGTTCAAAGCTTAAATATTTGGGTTTTATATATTATATATTTATTTCAAAAAATTGTTTAACCGTGAATTAGTCAAACTTAGGTAAAACCCTGACTTTTCAACTAGGATTGCAAAAAATAAATATTTCAACCCAAAAAAAAATCGAGTGTTAAATTTTTGTTTGGAATCACCCATATGAATATACTAGGTGGGGTGAACAGTAAACTGTTTGGGAATGAAAAAATAAAAATTAAAAAAATGTATTTTTATTTTATTTTAGGTCATTTCATTTTCAGCGATTTTCCAGCTTTTTGATTCTATCCAAACAGGTCTGCAAAATACTAACCCTTAGATTTGAAAATCGTTTTTTTTCCATACTCAACATGATGACAAACAAGTCAACAACAATCAGCTGTCAAAACCAAACTGAGCGATGTATCGCGCTATAAGGCACCATAATCTTATTTGCGATAGCAGCGCTCTCTGGCGCTTTTCACCCCACCTAGTATGTACAATATGTATTATATGCATATGTATGGTATTAATTTTAATGGAATTTAACCATTTTTTTTTTTTGTACACCTGTCAGCTGTCCATTTTAATTTAATGATGCACAACATCATGTTTTTAGTTTTAATCATAATCCCCAACATATTATTGTGAATTTCACACACATTTACATTTGATAATTTACATTTTAAATCCGGTTGCACATTAATTTTTTAACACTTTCTGCATATATTTTGTTGTTGTTTTTTTTTTTTTTGCGGCATCATAAATTAAATGTAATTGCATTTGTTGTAAGGTTTCACCATTTTATTAAAAAACAAACTATACGCAATCAATGGCAAATTGTAATTATTTATTTTGCGGTATTTAAAGGGATGGAATTTAATGCCAATTTCGGTAAATTTCATTTGTAACTTGCTGGTAAATTTACCATCATCGACTTTGCCCCTATAAATCAGAGGCTAATCAACAAAACTCGGTTTGTCTTTGTTTAGTGTCTGTGTTTGACTGCTCTTTCGATTTGGCAAATTAGCCGCGTTTTGCGGTATCAGCCTCTGTGCGCCCAATACTTATACCTTGTACGTGTACGTGCCCGACTGCCTAATTAATGCCCGACGGGGGTTATTGGTAATAAAATGGATTTGCTTGTTAATATCAAACAGTGTACGCACTGAAATTGTAACAATAAAACTGTCAATTATGTCGCTCAGGGGACACAATTTTATCCACTTAATTTAAAATAGTTTAGGGATTGTACAGCAACGAAAAAATAATAGGACCACCCTCACAACCAAATTTTGCAAAGACGTCATAACTTCATTTGTAACATTTAAGAATACTTTGAATATGTTTTTAGAATGAGAAGACTCTTAACAATTATGAAAGGAAAAAAATCCGTGGTTTATTTACCGTTTTCAACAAATTTAAGAAATTTAATAAAAAAAAAAATAAGCAAATAAGGCGAAAAAAATAATAGGACCACTTTTCAAATATGCACTTAAAATGACAAAAATCACTTAAATTATTACTAAAAGATAATTGTATATTAAAGCTAAAATTATTCAACAAATTTAATTGGCTATAATGGCTGCGCAACGTCTTGGAATCGATTCAACCAAGTCCTGGCACCGTTTCAAAGGAATCTTGCTTCAGGACTACTGGAAGACTTTCCATATTGATCGGGTGCTAGTTGACTCAACTATAGTAACTGCCTTTTGACATAAGACCACAGATTTTCGATAGGATTGGGATCTGGTGACTGCGCAGGCCTTTCTAAAACTTTCACAAAATTTTTCTTAACCATTCCTTTGCTTTTTCCTGGGGTAATTGTCTTGATGGAAGACCCAAACTAGCGGCATCTCATATTCTGTGATAGGAAGCATCAAATATCAAAAATATGGACGTATACATGTTGATCCATTAAGGTTTTGATATAATATAGTCGACCTACTCCATAATAAGAAAAAGCCATAATGTTAAATGATTTTACCAGTGTATTTTGAATTGTTTTCTGAGTTTAGAGGACTCCTGGCGTATAAACAAGAACCTTTTCCACGAAACATAACAACTTAACTGTAATCTTTCTATATAATATTCCAACATTTTGGGGATGTCCAATTTACATCTAAATTCTTTGCGAAATTCATGCGCTTACTAATATATGTGGCTTTTAAAAGAGGGTCTTTTCCTGGGCCTCCGGGTTTTTGAATTCTGTCCTCTAGGTCATGTGTAAACTTTTTGCACTGACGCAGTTATATTTAGGTCCTTTTTGAGCTCAGTTTCTGCCGTAAAATGATCCCAGTTGCCCTTGAGTATCAATCTTTTGACGTGAAACTGGACCGGGAATCTCTTTTGTTCAATTGTTTCAGTCTTTTCTTTGTACTTTATTGCGTTTTGTATTATTTTATTTCCAATCAATATCGATTTTTTTCTATGATATCGCTATTTTCCGAGCTCCAGTGTTTTCCACGATTGATTTACCTTACTCTTGATGATCAAAATAATAAAATCAAAGTCAAATCTCTTAACCATGTGCTTTTCATCAAAGTAATTCTGCGAAATAAAGGGGTTTCTATGAAGAATGCGAAAGTGGTCCTATTATTTTTTTTTCGCATTTTTAAGACCTTTATCCAAAAAATATAAAAATCAAAATATTAAGAACCATAGGGGAATACTAAGCAATATTAAAAATAACAAGACTTGAACAAATCGCAACACTAATTGTTTGTTTTTTGATCAATTGGACAAGATGTAATAGTGGTCCTATTATTTTTTTCCCAACTGTATAAACGAAGATAAATCTGTAATAAATCGACTGGACTAATTCATCAACGCCCAGAATCAATGGCCGTGTTCAGCAGAAGAATTTGATCCCTGATCAATGAAATATTTCTTGGTTATACCATATATTTCTTGGGCTACTTTTCATCTTGTGTTTAATATGATATTTACATGGAGTTTTTCCAAATGTCAATTTAACAAGACGCCCTAAAAGTATGCTAAGTAATAAGAGTAATTTGAGAAAAGTCGGGCCGGGCTTGGCTTTTTCGGGCCTCATAACCCGGACCTCGCGGACTTTTCAAATTCGAAAAAAACACTTGTCTATCTCACTCGGCATAAATTTAATGTGCTTCGCTTCAGGTGTGGGCAGATTGGACTAGTGAAAATCAACGAAGCCGGTTTGACCCCGGACCGGCTTGCAGTCTTGATTTAAATTTGCCTATTTTTGCTGAATATTTCTTTGTGACTAAATTGCCCCAAGTCTTCTATTCTGTAAAAACCATAAATTAAAAGGCCACAGAAAAACAAATTTACCACAAAATAAAAAATTTAAGATAAAACTAAATTTATCTAAAAATAATATTTATTTTTGAACAATATTTGCCACAACTTTGCTGTTTTCCCAGGTGTTTGCTCGAAGCAAATAAAGCACAACAATATTACATACATACATATATGTTTGTATATATATATAAAAAACAATCAAAGTCATAAAATAGTATATGACAAATGACAAACTTCCTGTTAACAAACAAAACAAACCGGTGTGACAACATTTTTCGCACATTTTAACAATGAAATATTATATTTTTTGTTTGTATAAATGGCCAAACAATGCAAACAAATCTAAAATGTAATAGGTGAAAAATATGCATTAAATTAAATTTCATTTTAAATCATTTGGTATATTTTGTTAGTCAATTTATCAGCAGCCTAAACTTAAATCAGTTTTCATTAAATAATTCAAACGGTTCTTTTGTTGGGGCGTCAACTGAAAGAATTTTCTAATGAAATTATCCAATTCACGTTTCGAATGCAAGGGTGGCCAAAGTGTTGAATAGCAGAGGAAGCTAATTTGTAGGATTAATAAAAGTAAATACAAGTAAATTAAATTAAACCTTTAAGGGCTGATTTCTCATCTCCAAATCGGCCCTAAGTTTTACCTTCGTGTAAAATACTGTTCACATATGGAACGTTTGTTGGCTATATAATGTTCCAGTTCTCTTAGAAACTGCTTATCATATTTCTCCTTGGTCTCCATATATTGCACATAACAATTTAGTCCGCTGGCGAATGTAAAATTTAACAACAATAAGTAAAAAAATTAAAATTTTCTTACTATGAAAAATTCTTGATATTATAACTGGGATGTAAACTTATGTCGGCCTCATCGCGATAGTTTTTATCTCGTATTACCCACATTTCCTGATCCAATACGGCTGAGCTATAATATTTCGTACTCATTGTACTCTGGCGAAAAATATTGGATTTAGCTCGGCTCAGCCGGCTTTCCATTGTTCTTCGTATTTTGGGTAGCCTGATCTCGGAGTGTGCACTAAAACGCCGTACTGGTATCTTTTCTCCACGCAGTATTTGCGAAGCGGAAAGTTTGAGTTTGTCATCATGAAGGGTATCCGCCTTCCTCATTAGTTCTGCTAAAGACATTTCTTTGGGGCCCAATAATTTTGTACAACAGTGTGTGAAGTTTTGAAAGCAAGCAAATTTTCAACATTAAATGTGGGTGACTACTAGATCAAAGTGAACGGCAGTCTACACTAGTAACGAAAGCTACAGAAATATACATACAAACGAAAAAACGAGCAGTTTACCGATCGAAAGCTAAAGCTTAAACTAAAAACTTTGCAAGTTTAAACTGAAGATAGAATCGGGAGATTCTCTGAATAGCTGTATAGTCGACCAGCCTCCCTAGTGGTGTTATATAAGAATGGGGCATCTTGCGAAGAAGTGGAACCGCAGGTTGCATAAGGAACTTTAAATATGAATCACGCTCAGTATTTTTATACCCTGTTTTCTTATAAAAATGGGTAAAGGGTATCATAAAGTTGAGCAAATGTATATAACAGACTACTTTCATGATCTTCGAAACGAAGAGTTTTCTTTATATCGTCTGCACAGCCTTGCTAGTGGTGTTAAGGTATGGGGAGCTACTATGGCACCATTGAATTGCAGTTTCTTACTCCTGGTATAAATGCCATCATATACAATGGTGTCTTAAAAACGATCAAGGATATTTTTGGGTCCTTGGCATGAAAGTATATATATATGTACATTTTCGTAGCACTATTTTTGGCAGCTATACGGCATTTTCTTTAGTAAAGCCTCCAATCTTTCAAAAGGTTTTTCTGGTCCCCCCAATTTGACAACGCTCCAAAAAAACTGGATTGGTGCAAAGGACTTTGAAAAATAAATATATAATGGATAGTAATCATAAAAAAAAGCTTCAACAATCGTTCCAGAGAAATGGATCTATGTTTCTGAGCCCGGAACAAAACAGCAATCGTTTTCGAAGACAATGGCTCAAAAAAGGCTCGTTCGTAGAAGAAGCACTTCAAAGCAAATGGTCGCCCGTTTCTTCGGTAAAACTGGTCATGTGGCGACTGTTCCGCTTGAGCAATTTAGGATTAAACAGTGGTACACCACAATTTGTTTTCCTGAAGTCTTCGGGAGAAATTCGAAAAACGAACAAAGAAGAAAATTTTTTTTTGCCCATTACAATGCGAGCTCTCACACATCAGCTAACACCAGCGCCTTTTTTGACTGCCCAAAACGTCGAATTAATTGGTCATCCGCCGTACAGCCCTGTCTTGGCACCCAATGACTTCTTTTATTCTCTCACATCAAGGGAGAAATGCGTGGACAACGATTTTCGTCACCAGAAGATGCTGTCGAAGAGTTCAAAAACCATGTTTTGGAGGTGTCTCAATCGGAGTGGAAAAAGTGCTTCGACAATTGATTTGAGCGCATGCAAAAGTGTATAAATCTGGCTGGAAAATACTTTGAAAAACAATAAAACCATTTTTGATCATTAATATTCGCGTTTTCATTATTAGGCCAGAAATATATATAGCAACCTACGAATATACATTTTCGTAGCACTATTTTTTGCTGTTATACGGCATTTTCAAGGTTAGGAATTTGTGACGCGCCTTCAAAAACTATTTCCGGCTTTAAATAAATATTTCTTGGAACGTAGTCTTAAAGTAAAGCTTCCAATCTTTCCAAGAAGTATATATGCATTTTTTGCTGTTCTACGGCATTTTCAATGCAAGTACTTTGTTACGCTCCTTCGAAAACTATTTGCGGCATATATATATGCTGTATATATACTTAGTATTCTGCTTTAAAACCGAGAGACTAGTTTGCGTAGAAACTCACAGACAGACAGAGGAATTACCGGACAAAGCTCAATCGACGTAGCTCGTCGTTTATATTATAGCGAGTCGCAAACCTGTTTAATGAGATAATGCATTATCTTAGACACAAGAC
>JAEIFT010000887.1:0-5000 GCA_018904225.1 Lordiphosa mommai
AAACACAAACCAGTCAAAATACAAAAATTCTTATAAAAGAATTGTATTTTAAAAGCAGTTGGCCTGGTGTTTTCCTTTGCTGGTTACATTATACAATTCTTTCATTCTTATAGAATAACACAAACAAACAACAAACAAAAAACTTTGTGAAAATTATAAATCTTACACATTTATATTTTGTAAATTTTTCAAAGAACTTTTCATTAAATTTATACAATGTCGGACCTGTTGGCAACTCCAGTGATATCAATTTTTGAAATGGTAAAGGAAAGACTGAATAATGAGAGGCGTTGGAACCGAATACCAAACAAATCAAAGACGACCTTAGTAAGCCCAAAGACGTCGATAGATGTTAAAAAAGCAAATTTGGTGAGCCAAAATACATCAGTTGATATAAAGAAGAAAACTCGTGAAGCCTTGGCCGTGCCGAGCGGCAAATTGAAATCATACGCTAAGCAGAAGCAAACTGCTTCAAATATGAACAATAATGTTTATACTAAGCCGCTGCCGGAACCTAACAAAGTGGAAATCCTTGGTATGGTGGAAAAGTTGTCGGCGCAAGTGCGTGATATGCGCGTCTCCATTAATTCAAAACTTGAGTCGGGTGATGGACCGGAAGTGGGAGTCAAAGAAAATTCATTAACATCCAAAACATTACTGAACAAAAAAGTCACAAAAGGCAAATCTTCAAGTAAAACCAAGACGCCCCGAAAGGCTGTACAGACTAAAACGGGCAACAAGAGCCCCAAGACGCCGAAAAGTGGATCAAAGAAGAAACGTCCGTTGATGCCCAGGTCCATGATGTCCGTGACAAAAAGCGAATCCGTTCGTTGGCGTATTTAGGACTCTAAAGATAGCGAACAAGTGTTACCGTGACAATAAAAATAGACAAAACAAAGAATACTTTTATTTGATTGTGTTTAATAAGGCCAAGATGGTAGAAGGAACTCCTGTCAACCACCATCTGCCAATAGACTTTTGTCAACTTTGAAGCTTGCCGTTTCAGTTAGTTTGTGTTTGATAGCCAGCCAGATTTCGAAGTAAAGGCCTGTTCTCAGTGTACTTCATATAAATAAGATTTAAAAATCTAGTTCCGACACGATGCTCTACACATGATGGCTTAAAGATTCAGTAGTTAATACGCAGCGTTCATTCATGTCTAAATAAAAACGAAATAATTTGCAAGACTTCAAATATTGACAAACGGAACAAAGTAGTACTGTCTTGATTGTTGAAATTTTGATATGGCTTACGAGGCGTATGAGTATTTTTTGGACTTGAAAATTAAAAATGTCTTATTGACATTTATTTATAAAGGCAACTCTTTTGGAGCTTAAAAAGCATACTCGAAGAAAAAAGTTCAAAAAATGTTTTTTTGGGTCAGCCCAATAGATTCAAAATTTATCACTCATACGTAGTGGTGTCCTTAACTTGCAAAGTGTATATTAATTTTTTTCAAAAAGCTTGTAATTTGCTTTTTAGAAATAAATCCAGTGACCGTAACAGTTATAAGTTTTATCAAAATATCATATTTAACAGTTATATTTTGCGTTTTATAATAAAACTTAAATAATATTTTTAATTTTAAAACCCGGAAATAACAATGATTTATTTTTAATTACTCTTTTAGTTATTTTTGTTTTTATGCTCATGACAATAATTGATGACTTTATTTAAAAGTCAATAATTAAAAGACTTTTTTTAAAGTATAGATAAAGTCATTATATACAATAGAGCCATTGAGGACCAAACGTAAATATACTTGATCAACTCGGTAAGAGTTAACTACCCACTTCGTATTTGTTTTTACGCCAAAACATAGACATCGACTTAATGAAATATTAAAAAATTTGCTCTTTCCCTTTGTATCAACTACAAAGGTTAAACACGTTTTTCAAAAAGTTTGAGAATTTTCGCACTAAATTTGGTATAACATTTGATATAATTCGTTTTCCTTCCAAAAGATTTACTAATAAAATTAAATGGATAAAATTGTAATTTGATGTTACTCAAACTAGTCATGCTTAGGATTATGTTTTCAAGTTTTTCCTCAATCTTTATTATTGGTTATATGAAATGATTTTTATGCTATGACTGAAAAATAAAACTCACAAAATAATAATTATTTTTGAGTTTTATTTTTTTTAAAAAATAATGATTATCGCCTATGTTTAAAAATATTAATTAAAAATAATTGTTAGATTAAGGAGTATAGTTAAAACTTATAAAAATAAAAAATGGGTATTTTCATAGAAATCGTAAAAAAAAAATTTTGGATAATTAGAATAATTCTTAATATAAGAGATGATTTTTTTAATTTAAAAATAAAAAGTAATTCATTATTTACATCCCTGATATATATTCTTAATCGAGACTGAGATCAATTCCGTCTGTCTGTTTCTACGCCAACTAACCCCTCAGTTTTGAAGTTATTGATCTGAAATTATGCACAGAGAATTTTTTTTGCAATCTTAGTTGAAAAGTTAGATGGTACGTATTTTCAGGGTTTCCCTGAAAAATTACTAATTCGCGGTCAAAAATATTTTTTAAAATGAAAGATTTATAGAAATTTTATTATTTAAGATTGCTTGATACGTTAAACCAGCGATGGGCAAGCCCTTGCTCCCAACTGCTCCCATTGCTCCGACTTATTTTTTGGCAATTGCCGCCAACTTGGCGGGGTTGCTATTGCGACGTTCGCAATAGAATAAAAAAAAAAACAAAATGCATGTAATTCATGGCGCCAAGTCTCGAAAACAGACGGGAACAAGAACAAAATATACGTAGTGTGTGTGCGATCGAGATTTGGGCAGCAGACGGCTTCTGGAGTCGAGGCTCATTTTTTATTTATCTTGAAAATATCGCGCCCACCGCTGCGTTAAACTATTGATAAACAAAATATGAAAAAAATCTGTAAAATTGCATCAGATAACAATCTTCTAAATTACTCACACTTTAAAATTATGACAATTTTCTTTACCTACCAAATCGCACAAATTCGTAAGCAAATATTATTTGCCGCTAAAAGGTATCATCTTTTTTCCTCATTTTTTCTCAAAATTTCGTCTAGTATCCAGGAATATACTGTTTTAAGCTGCAAATGGACACCTCAATAGTTTCGGAGTTATGAATATTTTTCTGATTTATTTAAATTATTTGAAGTGTGATTTTTCGGAAACTGCGTTTTTTGCTAACGTAAATATGTTTTTTTGTAGACTATTATCTGTTTTAATAGTTAAAATATATTCACACTCCTTAAAATTGCAATTCCCAAATAATCACACTTCCAAATAACTAAAATAAATGAGAAAAAATGCAAAACTATTGAGGTGCCCATTTACAGCTTTATATAATAAATTCCTAGATACAAGACGAAATTTTGAGAAAAAATTAAGGAAAAAAAAATATACCTTTTCGCGGCAATTAACTTTTATATTCAAATTTTCGCGATTTTTTTGACAAATATAATTGGAATAATTTTAAAGTGTGAGTAACTAAGAAGTTTGGGATCGGATGCAATTTTACAGATTTTTTGCATTATTTTTTTACCAATTATAAATAATTAAATTTTTTTAAATCTATAATTTTCAAAAAATTGTTTGACCGTAAATTAGTCATATTTTGGGAAAACCCTGAAAATACGTGGAAGATATGAGGTTTTTTTTCAAATTGCGGGGGCGGCAGGGGGCGAGGCAAAAATAAAAACTTAACGTGATCTGCCTGCAAGTATAAGAATTATATGTTCCATACACTTCAAACCTCTAAATCTTACCATCTCTGAGATCTCAGCGTTCATACGGACGGACGGACTTGGCTATATAAGCAGTTGATGCTAATCAAGAATATATTTAGATTATAGGGTCGGAGATGCTTCCTTCTGCCTGTTATATACATTAGCACAAACTTAATATACTCTTTGTACCTTCGGTACAGAGTATAAAAAATATATCTAAAAATGTCAATAAATTACTTTGTTAATTATATTAAAAGGAAAATGAAAGAAAATGTGATTTTTCAGACCATGAATGCTATCGAACCATTTAAAAAGCATACAATTAGTTAATTGAAAAGTTGGTGCAGGTACGAAGCAACTTAATTTAGTGTAAAGTTTGTTTATGACCTTTTGAAATCGTTATTTTTTTAACAACAGAATTTGCTTTAAGTATATGAACATTTGGAGAAACATTGAAACAAAGAATGGTCGGAGAGGGTACATTTGGGCAATAATATATTATAAATATATTCAAATTTTATGTTTTTAAAGAATTTACAGCTTAACTCTGTTGCCATAGGAAAAAAACTCAGCAGAAAAATGGAATTATGGAAGATGAAGGGGGCCCTTGCAGAAGATGTATGCTTGGCAAAATGGCCGCTTTTTTGGTTTAAGCATCTGCTTAAGCCGAGTAGAGTGAAAGAGATGCCACTTACCTTAAATGCTGACGGCGACGATTTACATCCTTTTTTTATTCATTTAATTCACAAAAAAAAAAAAAAACAAAAAAGCAACTTAATCCGCGCACATATTTACACAACATAAAAAAAAACATATTCGCTGGGCGCTGTCGCTCGCATAGCAGGATCTAACGCAGCAACGGTAAATAATTGCCCATTCCCCTTCCCCGCGCGCGTACCAACAATTGGTGGGAGCGGCCAGGCAGATCGCGGGGGGGTGGGTAGCACGCTGCCACAACCTCCTTGCATTTAACAAACATTATTACGCACATATTATTAAGACGCTGACGTCGACATTGACGCCAAAGCGCATACACCACAAAACAACGGTTAACCGGGCCCGTGCCAGCAGAAGAAATGCATTCACTTACACACAACAACAACCTGTTGATTAACTCCACGACAAACAAACACAAGTGCGCGGACATTGAACATCTTTTATTTGACAACATTTTTAGACTTTTGTATTAGTTAATTACGACGCGGCAAACATTACAATATTCCGCGGCGAGATCCTCCCACTAAACTGAAATAGAGGGACCAACGAT
>JAEIFT010000887.1:10000-47728 GCA_018904225.1 Lordiphosa mommai
AGTTTTTTTTTTACTAAAAATGTTTGGTAAAATTTGTATTTCCCAAAAATCGAAGAAGTGTGCGATACTGTTCTTAGCGAGTTTTTAATCAAGTTTGAATCGGTTGATTATTGCTTTCTACATTTAAACTGGGTCGGAACCGGTTTCCTACAGGGAACAAATCTAGCTCCATAGAACCAACCTGCACACCAAATTTCAAGTTCATAACTTAAATATCTCTGAGCTATGCTATGAAGCACTTTTGAATCATTTTTTAAGCTGGTCCGAAAACGGTCTTAAACAATTAATTTTATATTATTATCCATATTATTCACCTACCAAACTAAATTTCATAATTATAGCTTAAACCAGGGACCGAAAATAACAGTTATGGAAGTGAAAAAAATTACTACGAAATATGGATCCCCTGATAAAATGGAGTACATGAATCTTCATAATTTTGAATGGCGAGTCATTAAATGGGATAAATTTTTATTTGCAATTTTTATCACAAAAAAAATTTTGAAATTGTTATATTATAATTTTTAAATAAAAATTTTGTTTTAATAGTTAAATGGTAATTTGTATATAAAAATTTTTGAATAACAGTTAAAACTAATTTTTATTATAAAAATTTAAATTAATTTCTATTTTGTAATTTTTATAATAAAAATTAATTTTTAATTGTTATGAAAATTTTTTTATAATAAAAATTTTTATAAAAATTACTAATCTAGTAGGTTTAAGTAAATCTTGTATCCTTCTATCAAAAATATTCTATAATTTAAAACGGCTACTAGATAAGTAATTTTTATAAAAATTTGTATAATAAAATTTTTTTCATAACAATTAAAAAGTAATCTTTATTATAAAAATTACAAAATAAAAATTAATTTAAATTTTTATAATAAAAATTATTTTTTAACTGTTATTCAAAAATTGTTATATAAAAATTAACATTTAACTGTTAAAACAAAATTTTTATTTTAAAATCATAGAATAACGATTATTTTTAAATTTTTATGTAAAAATTAGAAAATAATTGTTATTTCAAAATTTTTATCCAAAAAGTTATAACAGTTACGGTCCCTGGCTTAAACACTTTTTGATATATTTGAAAATCAAACAGGTTTGACACCAGTTTTGATTCGAGAAAATATATTACTCCAGACTACCAACCCAAACATCAAATTTTAGAATCATTTTAAGATCATAGCTTAAACGATTTTAGAAATATGGTTCTAAATTACTTTTGAACCAGTTCTGTCTAATTCGTTAACGATCCTTAACCAGCCTTTGCTAACTCCATTTTATCACTTTCATATCAAATTTCAAGTCCATAACTTAAATAATATCTTAGATATGGCTCTGAATCACTTTTGAACCAGTTTTTAAAATGCTTTCGAAACGGTTCACAGACTTAAGTTATATCCTTAGACTCTTTCATGATCGACACAAACATACTGTACAAATTTCATGTTCGGTTCGGCTACACCCAGATCCAGAATGGATTTATGTTTTTCGGGTTCCTAAAACCGAACCATATACCGATCCTTCTAAATTTATGACTATCCGAACCGAAACCCGAACCAGACCACATCAATTTGGAAAAAAGGATCGAATCAAAAAAAATTACTTAAGCCACTTTTATATTTATATTGAACTTGTGATTTGTTTTAAAAATCTTATCTAAGTTCGGTATTTATGAGTTTGGGAAAGAAAATAAAGCACAAGTAAAGTAATGAAATTTCAAATTTGATTCTTAATGTAAGTACACCTAATTCTGCTTTTACACGGTAGATACGTTCCAGAAAAAACAGTGTACAAAAAAAACAGTGTAGAAAAAAAACAGAGAGTTGTACATAGAAGAAAAGGGGATTGGTTCCAAATCCTTCAACCTTCAATAAAAATTCAAAAAAAAAAAATATACGTGAAAACAGAAGAGAATTAATTTTTTAAAGTAAAAGTATGACCAATATTAATATTTTTTAGACCATGTTAAATAAAAAGCCTGTAAAAACAGAACTAGGTGTATATTAAAGGTCGAACCTACCTTCCAATTTCAAAGAGGTGGCACGTTTGGAATAGAATATGTCGATATGAGGGATACCAATAACGAATATGATCCATTGGACTATTAATTAACATATAAAAAAGCTTAGTAAATTATTCGCGATCTTCTCTACAAAAATAAAAATAGAGGGAAAAATTATTTGACGAACTTAAAAGCTATGAACAAAGGTTCCATATCAGAACCGGTCCGCAAACCGAACCTTAGACTTTGTAGTTGAACGATGTGTTCGAATTATGGGCAAAATGGGCGCTTGCCAAATATTTTTAAAACGACTGGAAAAATTCGATTTTTTTTCTTTATAAAAACACTTTTTTGACTAAAATTTTATTTTCGGCACTATGCTTCATATAAATAAGACAGCTGTTCGAAAGCATTTTCAAAGCTCTACAAAACTGTTTCTACTCATATGAAGCTTTGTGACGAAAATAATTTGTATGTCATCTGAGAATAGTCCTTTACTATATTTAATTAGTATTTTTGTTAAGTCGATTCAAATCATGTTGAATTTATCGTGTTTTGTCTGCTCATCGTGTTTTAAGGGATTAAAACTGAACAAAATCGGAAGACAAAGACGTCGTGGTGAGAAGTACAAAGAAAATCACGACACGCGCCATATTTTTGAAAAAAAAAAAATGTTTGGTTTTTGATATTATGTGAGAATAAATACATTGAAAACCTCTGTGTTGATTTCAAAATATTTTTACTAAGCTCGTTCGTCAAAAGAACAACTGAAATAAGACAATTATCATGATGAAAATAAATGTCCCGTGCGACAAGTCCCGTTCGAAAGCGCTTAATATTGAATTTAAAAAAAAAATTATACGATTTTTTGGGTAAAATCAAAATCATTTCTAAGTGACAACATCCTAAAATTTAGCACATTGAAATGTTGCCTCAGGTTTCGTTGAAATTGGCTTTCCACTTTTGTTTTTGTCCCGTGCGAATGCCTTGGCTTTTGCAATTATTTTGAAAAGTAAAAATTTGCTCAATATCAACCTTAGCCCCAATTATAGGGCTAATTAAGAGCTGTAAGACAAAATAAAAATCCGTTTTATTTTGACACACTTTTTTAAAAGTGTTCGACGGTCCCGTTCGACATAATGGAAATGCTCATATGAAAAGATTTACTTAGGTATCTGTTCTACAAATTTGAAAAATATCGGACAAAAAACACGGAAGCCGTACACGAATAGATTTTGCTTGGAGGAAAGGAACCGACCGCGACCAACTTAGGTGTGAGTGTGTAAATACTCGTGTTAATTTGTATGTATTCGTATCCAAGCAAAGACACGTAAAGTTTAGGGTGCTAAGCTGCGATATATAGTCAAATTTAGTATCTTTTTCGCTTTTTTTAACCCGTTACTCGTAGAGTAAAAAAGGGTATACTAGTTCGTGAAATTATGTAACATGGAAGAAGCATTTCCGACCCCTAAATATATATACTTGATCAGCACATAGCCGATCGATAGACCGCTCCGCCGTCCGTCCTCCTCCGTCCGTCGTCTATGAACACCTAGTCTCAGGAACTATAAGACTAGAGGTACCATTTTTCAGTGTAGACTTGTATTTTCTGACGCAGATCAAGTTTGTTTCAAATTTTTGCCACCTCCCACCCCCCGCATATGAAAAAACCTCACTCCCCAATTGAAAATAGTTGTTTGAACCCTAACATATATTTAAATCATTACTTCCGCTACTCATTTTTGTCAATGAACGTTGAAGAGTTGCCACCCACGACAATTATGAAATATTGTTAAAATATTTCAATCATCTTACCTATCGATCCGCCATACATCATTCCGATCAGATGAACGATAGAAGAGTTGCCACCCACGCAATTTGAAATACCTCATATCTCCCACAATTTTGAAGATAGATTATTCGAACCCTCTAGACTATATTTTAATCATCTTACATATCGATCCGCAGTACATCATTTCCGATCAATGACAATATAGAGTTGCCACCCCGAATTTGGAAAAAACTCATATCTTCCAAAATTTGGGCTGTTGTGATCTAATAAAATATCTTAAATAAACCTTACCCTGAGTACGGGTATCGAAGTCGAGCAGGGCCGACTTCAACTTACTTCTCGTTCTTTGTCTTTTATTACTTTTTATTCGATTAAAATATGTTTGAACAAAGTACTAATGTCAAAAAGGATTTTTTTCGGAAGGAAAAGAGTGTGCCCGTTTTTTTTTAAACAAGTCGATGACAATCAGATTGATGGACGACATAATTTCGCCAGAAAAATCGTTGTAATTTTGTAATCGACAGAATCAGAAGGTTTCCTATTTTTAATATCTCAAAAAATTTTGCCATTTAGAGCACAAATCTGGTCCCAAACCCGGGTTGAGGTCGTAAAAAGTTTACGAAAATTAAAATGTAAGCAAGACTGATCATCGACTCGAAAAAGACGGCATTATTGCGCAAGAATTTCGCCGCTGATGAGGCTATAAAACAAACATCTGAGAAGTGTTGAAATTAAAGGAGGAATATTAAAACATTTAGAATTTTTTATGTATAAACAAACTTATATCCTATTAGAGCTGAAAATTGAAATTACCATTACCATTACAATTACAATTATTTGAGTATTTAAAAATTTAATTACATTACAATTACGATTCTTTTTGATATTTCAAAATTTAATTACCATTACAATTACGATTTTACGAATTCCAATATTTCAGTATTAAAAATTTAATTACATATAATTACGATTCTTTTTTGATAATTAAAAATTTACATTACAATTACGATTTTTGTTAATTCAAAATTTCATTACATAAAAAATTTTAAATTTTTTGGTAATTAAAAATAATTTGAGTAATCTTAATGAAAGTTTTAATTACTTAAAAAATGTTACAAATTTTTAAAAATTGTAATGGTAATGAAATTTGACAATTACGAAAAAAAAGTAATTGTAAAGGTAATTCAATTTGTAATTAAATAATTGTAATTGTCAAAGGTAATGCTAATTTCAATTTTCAACTCTATTTCCCATATCGAAAAAAAATTCCAAGTTTTGACAAACAAAACTCACTTCAATGCCGCCAAACTGGGCATTCGCGCCCGCCGACTGAGATCCACATCAATCCGTTCCTCCAGCTTCCAGAGCTTAAGTAATAATATCACATTTAATGCCAGCAGCAAGAACATCAACAGTATAACAAACAATGACAAGCCCTTATGTCTGAATTTGTGTTGTCCCTGACCCATGGCCAATGGTAGGCCAACGCCTCCCATGCCGCCGCAGCTGCCGCTTAAATGCTGCTGCTGATTTGCACCCAATTTCAGGCGCTTGCCCTCGTGCATGGCAGCAGCAGCAGCCGCAGCTGCGGCGGCAGCCGTTGCGGAGATGCCGCCCTGGGACAGTAATTGCGATTCCAGTGTATCGTTCATTTGTGCCGTGCCGCAAGTTGCTTCCTCCAAGGGGCGTAATTGTGTGGCGGTACCTGCGGAAAACACAAAAAGGGATGAGAGCGTAGAGAGGAATGACAAATGATGATTAAAAATAAACAATAAAAAAAACTTAAAGTAGACTAAAATCGGGTGCAACAAAATCACAACAGTCAAGAAATACAAAAAATTATTATCAAAAAATAAATTAAGATTGATCAAAAAAGCGTATGGAATTTGATGAGCTAGACAATTGCCACAAAAGGAAAAAGTTTTTTTTTTTTATATTTATATAAATGTATGTATGTATTTTTAGGAAATAGGTTAAGTAATTGAATAATTAAAGTTTAGGTAGAAAAAGTGCAAAAAGTTGAAAATGAATTTTAAAAAAACTTGAAATAGCGGGGATAAAGAATGACTGAAATGCAGCTGAGCTGAGCTATGAAAGTGAAACTGGGCGACAGATAAGATAAAAATTTGTTCGGGACAATAATCAGTATAAATAAGGAAGCTATTGAAAAGTATTCAGCTTTCTTGCTTGAAAGTGTTTCATTTATATGAAAAATTGTGAAAAACTACATTTTTATCTCATCTGAGTATAGGCCTTTATATGAAGTATTGTGCTGAACTCAGGGAATCAAACCGAATCGAATTTCGGTTCGGTTCCGGTTCTTGGTACGTACCGAAACTAATGTTTCGGTAAAAGGTTCTGTTTAGGTTCTAGTTTATTTCGGTATTCGGTTCCGTACCGGTACCTTGGTTTTTATTTTGGTATACCGGTACGTACCGGTATGTACCGTATAATTGAAAAATCCCTTAATCCGAAGATATAATAGAAATGGTAGCAACCTACACAACAAAAGTAGTTATAAAGAAGGAAAATTAAACATAATAAAACTTAACCTCGAAAAAAAGGTCCTATAATAGAAGAGCAAGAAGATCTTTTGATATCTGATGAAATGTTAAATACACTGTTTTCAGATAACGTTACTGATCACAATTTAACCCTGCTATTAGGTTAAGTCTATTTGGGCCAATTATTAATTCATTTCCTTTGTAAATCAAAAATTAAGAATAAATTAATAATATTTGGAATTTATTGAACCAAAATAGATGCAACGAAATAAGATGAAAATTGTTATTTTTATTGAAAATTTCAGTATATCCCAGATGGTCCATTTACTTTACATTTGTAAGTTTTTGCTTACGTTTACCCTGCGTTTTACCCCTGAAGAGATCCCTGATTGAAGCAATAAAAATAAAATAACAAAAAAACTCAGAACCGAAACTGTACCGGTACAATGTTTCGGTTCTTTTCGGTCATTTCGGTTCCAAAATGAAGGTTCCGAAATACCGGTACGCACAAATAAATAATAACGGTTCCGGTTACGGTTCTGGTTCTGAGTTTCGAATCGGTTCTTTTCGGTATACGGTTCCGGTTCGGGTTCCGGTTTGACACCCTGGCTGAACTACATTTTTATCTAATCTGAGTATAAATCCCTTGAATGAAAAAAAAATTTAATTTCGTTTTCTTAAAAAAAAAATTGACGAACCGCAGAGAACCGGTTCGGTTCGGATTTAATAGATTAGTTTTATAAATTGACAAATATTTTCAAATTTTTGGAAAGGTCTTAAAAACTGGCGTTTGATAAAACGGATAAAAAGTGTCTGAAAAGTGATATTAACTATATTTTCGAAGCTTCAATGAAACCAGATATACAGGACTATGCGTAGATTTAGCTGTTTCAGATTGTTTTTGTCTCCGTTGGATTAAGGCAGAAACAGACGAAGTGGGAGACGCAGAAAGCACAAAATTGTTCAAATTCAAAGTTGAAAGTTACAGAACGTGGTTCCCACTTGCCACTTTTTAAACTAAATTTTACAAGGAAAAAGTCACTACAAATTTTTTCATGTGCTTGTAAGGCTAAAAGTCACATTAACATGAGACCGTCACTTCTCTGGACTGTGCTTTTGGTATGCCTAACCGACCAGAACGAATGCAAATAAAAAGCCGAACAATTTCCGAACGCCGTTTTTATATTAACACGTTATTATTCATGTGTTCGAAAGGCTTAAAGTCACTTAAAGTCACTTCTCTAGGCAGTGCTTTTGGCACGTATCACGAAGTTAAAACCAACAACAAAAACACATGACAAAATACGTTCTCAAAGAATCATTATTCTTTTTGGGTTTCACCCTAAACAAAGCGAATGGAACTTTTCACGTGTTGGAAGTACGTTCCAAGTCCAACTGAGTACTTCCACTACTCCAAAGCTAATTTATGGCTCATTTAAAATTAAAAGTTTTTAAGCAAAACAAATTGTTGTTGAAAGTTGGTGAAAACTTCTGCTGATATTGGGACTTTGGATGGTTGTACTTGACATTTCCATTACATATTCTTTAAGGAAAAAATGTAGCCTATTTTATCCTTTATTTTGTGGATTGATTAGGTGCATTTTTTAAAGTTGACACCAGGTAAAACTTTTTTAGTATAAAGGCCTGATCTCAGATGACATAAATTTTATTTTTGGAACAATGCTTCATTTGAATAGAAACACTTTTGTAATGCTTTGAAACCAGAATGCTTTTGAATAGCTGTCTTATTTATATGAAGCATTGTGACGAAAATGAAATGTATGTCATCTGAGATCAGGCTTAAATCATCTTAACGAAATGGAACCTATCGCTTTGGTTGCGGTGACACAAGCACTTCTTCTTTCAAATATGGGTCATTCCATTCAAATATTGGTCATTATTATAGGCGACCCAAATTGTGATTCTACTATTTTCAGGTCTTTTATTCGAGAAAAGAGAAGCTTCAAAAAGTCTGTTCTTAAGAAGGATTTTATCGAAATTTAATGGTTTTTGCCTTTTTTTTCAAGGAGGGCCAACCGATATTTTTATGAAGTAATTTTTTTCTGGTAAAGGATACCTATATACATATTCTAAAAAAACCTCACGATGAGACAATCAATTGATCCGCGAGGAAACAAATTTTCTTATATACATTTTTTAAAAATTTTTTTAAACCAGATATGTGTGGGTGCGGAAGTGTACCCTTCCATAATTCTGCCAGGATTCTTGCCAGGTTTCCCTGTCGCTCAAGTCACTCAATTTGGTTGGATTCTGTCTGGGAAGTGTAGCCAGTAGTATAGGTTAAGCGTAGTCACTATTTATATTTAAGTTTCTAGTTCAAGTGCCAATTTATGAAGTCTAGCCTTAAGTTTAAAGAAGTTCTTCGAGTTGATCGATTGCAAACTGCGTTGCAAGGGGCCGGGATGTTCAGGCCAGAAGTCTTAAATGGAACAGAATGGAATTGAGAACGTAGGTATAAGCTAGTTCTAAGTTTGTGAGTAAGGTCAGTCTGAAATGAGAGCTCGACCCGATCATACGTACTACTACAAGCAATAAAAGTGAATTTATAACGTTTAATCAAGAATTGAGCCCGACTTTATTTCTCTCACGGAAATTCCAACCCTCCTACTTTCATTTTGGTCCTTCGAGCCGGATATGAACCAGCGACCTATGGAAAGTATTTTCCTCATAATTTTAATTTAAATTATGTCAAATCAAGGAAGTAATTTTAAAGCAACATTTTAATATCCGCCGTGGTTGACAATATTTTTTGACATTTTTTCAATAAATTATTTTACTTCAAAGAAATTTTATTTTAGAAAAATTATTTTTCTCATTAATTGATTGTCCCATCGTGCGATTTTTTGTAAAATATGTATAACATAAAAGAAATAATATTTCATGAAAATATCGTAAAAAAAAAAAACATAAAATATTCCAAAACCCTACTTAAAAACTAATTTTTTTAACCTCATATTTTTTTCTCGGATAGAAGACGTGATAATAGTAACTAAACAATTTGGTTCGCTTAAATCGTTTCCACCGTTGTTATGCAATCATTTTTTAAAATTTAATTTTCTTTGTCGTTGATCTCGCGATATGTTCGTGGTGGGCATCTCAAAAAATAGGTTTATACTATGAATTTTTGATAAAACCCAAAAAGAAAATTGGCTGGCTAAGTTCACAAGTCAATTCATAACTGGACTGATTTCATTATAAAAATCAGTCCCAATTCTCATTATATTATTTTCCAAACTCTATAAAGCCGTGTTCCTACTTCTGCGAATACATTAAATTCTAAATCAAATTGTAACTGAATGGATTTTCTAGCTACATTTGCAATATTAATTTTTCTACTTGGCTAAAAACTTTTCCCTAGTGGCAAAATAATAATCAATTACAAGTGGAGAAGTTGCTGCTGCTGCTGCTGTTGTTGCTGTTGTTTTTGATGATAATGATGATGGTGATGATGATGGTGCATGTGCAAGTGCTGATGCTGATGATGTTGAGGTTGATATGATGGATCTTGTATGCTGTCATTGTCCGTGCTGGTTGCCGTGGCAGTTGTTGTTGTTGTTGTTGTTGCTGTGGTGGCCAATTGTGGTTGATTTATGCCTGTTGTATGTGGTTGTTAGCTGATTGTAGCTTTTTTTTTGTTGTTGATGTTTAGATTTCATTTGGTTTTATTTAATTTTCGGAAATGTTTTGGGGCGTGCATTTTGTGTGTGCGTGTGTGTGTTTGATTAGAAGAAGCAATTGGCAATTGGCAGTGGAGTGTAAATTTCTTTATGTTTTGCTTTTGCATTGTTGTTGTTGTTGTTGTTGTTGTTGTTGTTGCATTGTTGTTGTTATTTGTTCAATATATCAAATATTAGTAAATTAAAATTAAATGCTTACCACGTCGTGGTCGTCGTCCTTTACCCTTGGCGGGTGGTATACAAGTTTCACTCTGCAAGGCATGCAATTGAGCACCAAAGAAATCCTCCAGACCAGCCCAGGTGTTCTTCTCGATGAAACCCTTGACGACACCCCAAATGGATTTCTTATATTTGATTTGAGCGTGTACGGATAACATGGTGTGATCATCCACGGTACTAAAATTAGGTACAGTCTTAAGAATGAATTAAGAATGAAAATGTTAAGTAAAAACTCACCGCGCCAGACAAAAATGTATGAGCACACTGAAGCTATCCGCATATGGAATGCCCGCATTAACACTATTTACGTCTATGGAATAAAGTTCACCCGGTTTGCTGCACTCACGCATGGTTTGGTATTCAGTAACCTAGAGGAAGAAAGGAAAAAGAAGAACTTTAATAAAACTTTTACTTACTTTAGAGCAGCGGTGGGCAACAAAGTTGACTTTAGTTTGCCCAACGCTGATTTAAAGTAAACCAGGGATTAATCCCGAAACAAATATCGGTTCCGGTACGTACCGAAATGAGAATTTCGGTTAAAGGTTCTATTTCGGTTTTCAGTTTATTTCGGTTTTCGGTTCCGATACGGTACTCAGATTTTTATTTCGGTATAATTTTTTTTAATATACATTTTTTTTAATTATTTCAAGGTATCCAAAAAATTAAGGGATGTAATAGAACTAAAAAATTGTGTTCTAAGAATACGAAACATAAAAAACTTTTTTTTTTTATTATACCTATTTCTAGACTTTTTTATTTTTGGACGAACAATTTCCACGCTTCCAGTGGTATCCCTACACTCAGAAAAACAACCTAGAATAAAGGACTATTCTTATGTCGCCCAGACAAACTCGCCTTGAAACTGATCTAAATAGAGATCTTTAGCGATTTGGATAGATTTGAACCCATACTATAAGACTTCAGTCCAATATAGCTCATAATACGCTGGTACAATACTCAAAGGGATATCTCATCTCTAAAAAATCACAAAAACATATTGAAACGTAAAATCTGCCTTAGCTTTTCCTTTCATAACATTTTTTACAATATTAAAACAATTTTTTTTGGGGCGAAAGTTGATTTAAATCCAGAAAATTCAGTTTTAAAATTTATATTTACATTTTCGTAATATTTTTTATATTCAAGGATTTTTATGACTTAGAAACTTAGACTTGAAAGAAAAGTTTTTCCGTTTTTTAGTAATTTTGTTTATCTATCTTATATATCTTAAAAAGAGAATTTGATTGTGTTTATCCTTATAAGTCCTTTTTCCAGATGACATAAAAACTTATTTCGGCACAATCCTTCATATGAATAGATACACATTTGAAAAGCTCTGAAAGCTGAATGCTTTTGAAACAGGGTCCGAAAAAAAGGGTTATGGGGTATATTTTAAACTAAAAAGATCATTGGGATGCAGTTGTCCTACACATACATCAAATATATGAATATATTTGCTTTTTTTTATGGACTTTGGAAATATGTAATGAACCGTTATTTTTGATTTTTAAAATTATTTTTAAATATGGGCATTTTCATTTCAATTATACACTACTACTATAAGTTGCTGAAAAGTAACAGTAAAATGTAAAAAAATTTTGTATTAGGGTTACATTATTTAAAAATCAAACTAATTACAAAAAAATTTAAAAAAAATGATGTCGAACGGGACCTTCGAACACTTTTGAAGTGAAAAAGAAGTCCAAATAAAACGTATTTTTGTTTTGACAAAAGGCTTAACTTATAGCTCTTAATTTGCCCTATAATTGGTGCTAAGGTTGATTTTGAGCAATTTTTACTTTTCAAGATAATTACAAAAAACCAAGGCATTCGCACGGGACAAAAACAGAAGTGGTTTTGGCGACCAACAATTGACAAGCCGATTTTAGCAAATCCTGAGGCAATATTGCAATCTTTTTTTTAATTTGTCATTTAACAACTGCTTTGATTTTACCCTAAATAACTTATACTTTTTTTGTTAAATAAAATTTTAAGCACTTTCGCACGGGACATGTCGCATGGTACTTTTTTTTTCGATCATAACAATTATGTTATTTCAGTTACGCTTTTGAGGAAATAATTTATAAATAAACGTAGTAAAAATGTTTTTAAATCAACAGAAGATTTCAATGTATTTAATTCTGCATAATAACATAAAACAACAAATTTTAAAAAAATATTGAATCGTACTTCAAGTATTCTCTCCACCGCAGCTCTCTTTATTTTTTTTCGCCGCCGTTTTTGCTCTTTTAAATATAAAAAATTAAAACGTAAGATTTAAAAAAAAATCATTCATGTAAGAAAAATTTTTAAAATTCGCACTTAATATGTCGCACGGGACCAACTTTATATAAGTACTAAGATCACAAATCTTATAATTTTTCATCATGATTTTCTTATTTGAATTTTATTAAAAATTTCTATTTGTACTCAATATGGGATAAGCCTTCTGCATGTACTTTCGACGCACAGATAACAAATGTTGATTTTCAATGTTGCACGGGACATCGCAAATCAAAAAATACACCCCCAGTTCTTTTAATTTAAAATCACTTCTTTCCCCCATCCCGTTATATACTCCTCGCACGGCACCCCCCCGCCATCCCCCTTGAAATTTTCATTAAAGCTAAAACAAAACCACGTGGCCTTACAATCCCATTGTTGCCGCCTTTGCCTTATGCTTCTCCGATTTTGATAATTTTTTCATTATAGTATCGTGATTTTTTTTTACCTTTGTACCTTAATATTTTTTAGCAATCGCATAGTATCGAATGCATTTTTTTTTTACTCTTTGTACCCTTGGAAAGATTTAAGAATACAAAAGTCAATGCATAGAGTGAGATTTAGGAACTTTTATCAAAACAAAAAGTTCAAGGGAAATATCAAAATTCGAAAAGTTGCGCTAGCGCGACTTGGAAAATATCACAAAGCAAAGGATTTTAAAAAACTTTAAAATTTTTTGGTCTTGGTGGACTTTTTGGTGTAAATGCCCATATTCATTTTTAATTTTAATTTTATTTTTTTAATTTTAAAAAAATCAATTATAAAACTCATGAGTGATTTTTATTTAAAAAAATCAATAATAATAATCAAGATTGATTTTTAAAAATAAAAATCACTCAGTGATGATTTTTATTATCCTGATCCAGATATATCAATATTTCAATTTTCCTAGAGAATCTGTTGACCATATAAAATATTTTATATGAATTTATTATTCTTTTTATATAGTTTAGTGCAATCTGGTATTTTTGGCATATTTAAGTGCTGCTTTGGGGAATTTAAATTTTTAGTATTTTTCAAATAGATGTATGAAGCAGGGATCGGCATTAATATTACTTTTCGTAATAATTACGAGTAAAATTACAAATTACTCAAGTAATTTGTAAAAAATTTTTCGAAATTCAAATTACAATTACTCAAGTAATTTGTAATAAAATTTTTCGAAATACAAATTACAATTACTATATTAATTTGTAATGAAATTTTTCGAAATACAAATTACTCAAGTAATTTGTAATAAAATAAGTACGGCATTGGGTGGTGGAGGGATAGTACACTACCCCCTCATACCCCTGTGAAATTTCGTTATTTTTGCTGTATCTTTTACCGTTCGCGAGATATCGCGAATTTTTGTTTAAATATTGAAATGACAAAAAACACTGAATTACGGTGCAATGAGTATGGTATTAGGTAGTAGAGGCATCTACCTTACCACTGTATTCTCTATGTCATTTGTAATTTGTGTTTCGAAAAATTTTATTACAAATTAATATAGTAATTTGTATTTTCAAAAATTGTATTACAAATTACTTGAGTAATTTGTATTTGAAAAAATTTTATTACAAATTAATATAGTAATTTGTAGTTTTATTTTAATTATTACGAATTAATATAGTAATTTGTAGTTTTACTTTAATTATTACAAATTAATATAGTAATTTGTAATTTTATTTTAATTATTATAAAATGAGCAAGTAATTCGGTAATGGTTAATTTTAAATCCCATTTTGCTGATCTCTGGTATGAAGTACGAATTTTAGGTAGTTTTAACAATTTTTTCCATAGTGATTTTTTTTTTAATTTATACGTGTATTTAAAAAAAATGTTAAAAAAATCAATCTTGATTTTTACTTTAAAAAAATCAATTTTGATTTTATTTAAAAAAATCAATCTTAATTTTTATTATTAATTTTTTTTTAAATAAAAATCACTCATGAGTTTTATAATTGATTTTTTTAATAAAAATCAAAAATGAATATTTAAAACTAATTTTTAAAATAAAAATCAAAAATAATTTTTTCGATTGATTTTTAAAAAATATAAATCATAAATGATAAATGATGAAATAACTTATATACCAACTGTAAAAATATCGGTCCCTGTTTTGAAAAGCTGTCTTATGTATATGAAGCATAGTGCCGAAATTAATTTTAATTAATGAGGACTTAAAGGGCGAATTTTTAAATTTTAAGACTTTTTCTGCTATTTTGAAATAATCATAAATCTATCAAATAAATAATAAAAACCGAAACAATACCGGTATTAGCGTTTCGGTATAGTTCGGGTTCTTTCGCTTCCTACTATAACGGTTAACGGTTTTCAGTTCTCAAAAAAATTGTAATAGCTTGGAACGGTTTATTTCGGTTAACGGTTAAACTTTACCTTGGATGTTTTGGGTCCCACGGAGGCGGCCAATTGTACGGTCACATTAACCACACGCACATTCTGACCTTCTTCATTTTTTGTCCATTCACCCACAGTTAAGTCCGTGGATTTTCGCATGGCATGGAAGTCCGTGAGGAATTTTGATTTGGAGAATAGAAAATTGAACAAAGTGTCCACACTGATGGGTAAAATGGTGTGCACAATTTGACGACCCTCGTGAGTGGAGGTGCATTCTGTTGTGGGCACAAAGCTGGAAAAGGGGAAAAGTATGAGAAATATTTCAAATAAATATAATTTTCTTTCTTTACTTACGGCACATTATTCTCCTCGGAATCCGATGAATCGGATACATCTGTGGGTGCTGCCTCTGCCGCATTTTTTACGGCCAATTCCACTTCGCGTTGTCGTTGATTTTTACTCAATTTACGTTTAGATTCGGTGACATGTTTGGTGGAAGTTGACTCTAAGGGGGCTACGGAGGCGGTTGTTGTTGTTGTTGTTGTAGACTTTCCTACACTGGCGCTGGTTGTTGCATTAGTGCTGGTTGTTGTTGTTGTTGTTGCTGTTGTGGAAGTAGTGGCCGTGGACAAAGTTACCGCCACCGATTGCTCGGCGGGTTTGATTGAGCTCAATGTGAGCTCCTTGGCATTTGGTTTCATTTTCTTATTCGATTTACGTGTATTATCGCTGGCCTTGTTATCTGAGCCACTGGCCGAAGCGTTGGCTGATGAATTTAAATTCGACGATTTCGAAGAGTTGAAAAAATATTTCGTTTTCGATTTACGCGGTGGGGCTGTGGCTCCTCCGCCGCTGCTGGCGCTGCTGTTGCCGCTTTGTTGAGGTTGTTGCAGTTGTTGTTGTTGTTGTTGACCCTGATCGTCCTCAATGGCCGTGTGAAAATCTACATCTGTCTCATTATCCTTATCCAATGTGGGATCTATATAATCTTCATCGTCGGTGGTTAAACCCAATTCCTCGCCATAACAATTGTGCACATATTTCCAAATCTCTTGCGGTGAAAATGGTTTATTCATCAAGGTATTCTGCCAGACGCGAAAGAGCATCAAAAATGATTTATCACGCGCCGCAAATGTGGCAAAGAAATATTTTTCCTTGGCGGTGGCTATGGAAATGGCATTGGGTATAACCAAAGCGGTTTTCTCTTTGGTTATGGCCGTAACATCTTTCCATTTAATGCTCACATAGGTCTCCCAGCTAAAGATATTGGCATGAAAGCAAACGTAGTTCTGTGAAACGTAAAGGCGACCCTGGACAAGAATATCACGTTGCAGGGCGCAGGAGTAGTCTGAGGAAAGAAAACAAAAAAAGGGTGAGTAAACTATAATTGATGGAATTCAATTAATTTACTTACCCACAATTAAACGCTCATCATTTGGCACCTCCTTGAAGAGTTTTTTAAAGTCTTCGGCGCGAGATTTATAATTGGGATAGATTACGTTATACCAGGACTTCTTTTTGGCTCTCTCCGAGAGTCGGGAGGTACCTTTGCCTGATTTCTCGTTCGAGGTGGAACTGCTGCTCACCAGTTGACTATCGCCACGCACAAAGTTACTTTCACTGCTAAACGGATCGCTTAGCTTGCTTTGGGCGTCCTTTAAATTGAAGAAAGAGAAGAAAAAGAAATTTTTATATTTTTGTGAATTTTTGCTTTGAATTGATCCACTTTTTATATTTATTAAAATCCGGTCCCAACCTTCCTGACTTACAAAACTTCTGTGTTTTTTAACCGATCTTTTTTTGCTTCTCAGATTAGATAGATGTAGGTAAGGTCCCACAGGCAAATAATTTGCCCAAATTTTGATAAAAATTTATCTAAATTGACATTACCTTACATTTTTAAGGACTTGAAACTAAAGTTATGGATCTATACGAAAATAATCTGCTTCAAAAGTGCCGAAAAATTTTGGCAAATTCAGCTAAATTTTCTTCCAAATTTGGCAAATTATTTGCCTGTGGGACCTTAGCTTTTGTTAATATGTGTTAAGTCACAAAATTTACAGTTTTTTGCTGTTTGCGTGTGAAAACTTTGAACAGAGCAAAAAATTGTGTATAAACTTCCGCAAAACTTACATCTTGAATTTTTGATGTAACTTTTTTAAAGTAAATGTATTTTGGGTACAATTTTTGTTTAACAATTTTTATGTAACTTTTTCCCGTACCTGTATTTTGGGTAGAATTTTTGTTTAACAATTTTGTTCGCCTGCGGCGCCGTTTTCCTTATCCTGCCGATTTTCTAATAAAATTGTTGCTAGGTTGAAAGCAGCAACAGCATGACTTTATCAGCTCAGCTCGAAATTGATTTGTATCAGAGATTTCTTCAAAAGTTTAGATAAAACCCGAGCATAGGAGTGTGTTCCACATATCGACGACGATTTCGGTATAAACCAGTCGATTTCATATAAAAATTGTTTAAGCTTATATGGAAGTGACAATTTTATCAGCGGTAACTAGATTGGGTCGTTAGATTTTTGTAATTATTTGACGATTTGAAAACACTTGGCTGACCAAAATTCTTGACCAAATCTAGTGACCCAAGAAATATTGGTCACTTCATATGTAAAGTTGTACGACTTCAAATTTAAACGAAAATCGCCGTCGAAATGTGGAACACAGCCCATAAACTCTAATATAAACGGTCACACTAGAAAACCATTTTTTGTTTACATCCAAATTTGATCAAAGGTGTTTTACAATAATGCGCTGGTTGCAATTCTTTACCGGTTTAAATAACTCATGCATGGAAAGACGTCTCGAAATCTGAAGAAGTCAGCAAATCTAGCTGATGAAGAAGTTGAAGGAACCTGCTTGCTGAGTTAGCATGAGGGAGTTAACATAGACGGACAATTTGAGAAACAGATCTATTTTGAGTGAAGTAAAGGTGCTATGATCAGGGTTCGTAAAATGCACATTTACTATTTTCACTCTATGACAAATAACAAAATTTCCAAAAAAAAAAAACAATGTTTTACAGACAGCCAATAAACAGCTAACCTTCAAACCTGTAAAAAAATAATTTTCCCAGCAAAATATTTTAACAATTCATACTTCGACTGTGCCGAAGTTTTAATACACTGAAAAACTTTACTCCAACTGATTTAACCGGTAAAATATATATAGGATATAAATATCAGATATTTAAAAATTTTTAAATCATTGATAATAAAAATTTGATACCATAAAAAAACTTTTCTTAGTAAAACACATTTTCCGACCGATCGGTCCTATGGCAGCTATTGTAGTATCCGATTTTGATAATTTTTTTCAAAATTATGTAAAAGCATATAAAACTAATATATACCAAGATTGGGGACGCTACGATAGAAAACAAAAAAAGTTTTTTCTCACTAAAACTAGTTTTTTGACCGACCGTTTATATGGCAGCTATATGCTATAGTCATCCGATTTTAATAAATTTTTTTCAGAACTGTGTGGAAACATATAAAACAAATATATACTACGATTGGAAACGCTACGATGGAAATCAAAAAGATTTTTCTCACAAAGACTTATTTTTCGACCGATCGTTCCTATGGCAGCTATATGCTATAGTGATCCGATTTTGAATACATTTTTTCCCTGAATTATGTGGAAGCATAAAAAACTAACATATACCAAGATTAGTGATGCTACGATGGAAAACAAAAAAGTTTTTCTAACTAGAACTAATTCTTAGACCGATCGTTCCTATGGCAGCTATATGATATAGTCATCCGATCCGGCCGGTTCCGACATATTAGTTGCGTGCAGTAAAAGAAGACTCTGTGCAAAATTTCAGCTCGATAGCTTTAAAACTAGAGACTAGTTCGCGTAGAAACAGACAGACGGACAGACGGACGGACGGACAGACGGAACGAACTCGGCTCGTCGTCCTGATCAAGAATAATATTTAGTTTATGGGGTCGGAAATGAATATTTCTATGCGTTACAAACTTCTGGCAAAATTAATATACACTTTTTCAAGTTAGTATAAAAAAATGTTTTTTACATTCATGTCAATAAACAATTTACCTTAAAAAATCTGTAAAAAAAAAAAATATTTCCCACAAAATATTTCACAGACGTGTAAAATATTTTTTAGATATATTTTTCATTTCATTTATATTGGGTGTACGTTACGAGTACGTTGTGAACCATTGCTTTTCAGCAATGTTTTCCAACACTGTTCATCAACTTTGTTATCCCAACACAGTTCTCCAGCATTGTTTTCAAACACTCTTTTTTTAACATTGTTTTCCAACACTGTTTTTTGAAAATGGTTTTCCAATACTGTTTTTCAACATTGTTTTTAAAACTATTTTCCAACACTGTTTTTCCACATTTTTTGACCACTATTTTTCTAAACTGTTTTCAACATTGTTATCTATTACTACAGTAGTAACAAATAAATATTTTAATAAATTATTCATATTCATAAACATAGCATACTTGGAAGGGCAAAATAAAAAAAATTTATTTGTGCATAACAATAAGATTAAAGAATTTAAAGTAATTTGTTAAAATTGAACACTTTGCGGTGCTTCAGTGAACCACCAAACCGAATCAGTAGTAATTACCGTATTCGAAGAACTTCAAAGGTTCGACGCTTTTAACAAGGTTAAAAACTTCTTTTGAAGCACCATGGTTTTTTTTTTTTTAGATTTCCTGCACCAATCGATAAGAGCACGCAAACAAATCTTCTTGGCCCAAATGTTAATGCAATATTGTACTCATACGCGGTGAGGCGGTCAATTAACGTGTGCAGCTGATACTTGATGAAAAAGGTTGTCTCCACGCTTCTCGTCAGCTTATTTGCAGTTTAAGCGCACACATGAATACAAAATTTGTGTGCAGCCCACTTCGCTCTTAGCAAAAGCTCTTAGTTGGGAACGAAAAGCGAGCGCATCATCATTAGACCGGGTTATGCATCGAATTAAATCCTAGTACGGCGGGGTAAATGTGTGGAAGGGGCAGAAAAGAATACAATATGGACTGCTCAAATGACAAAAAGGTTCTTTAAAAATACATTTCTCCCTGACCTACTAGGATAGGATTAAATTCTATCGGAAAATATGTAATATCCGCTGTCTAATAATTATACAATGTGAACTAATCTCCAAACTCACGATAAGTTCTAAACCGATCTTGTTCATTCAGTTCAGGCACAGCATCGATATTTTATGTTTTTGGACGACCATCACGAAATTCTTTGCTAAGCGAAGGTACCTTAAAAACGTGGTTCAAAACACACATTAAATTGAATGTTATACAATAATAATCATACGAAAATGCTTAAGATTGAATTACATTCTTTCCCGAAGTGACATTTTTAGGCCTTAAAACTTTCTAAATAAGTTTTGTACTAAAAAAATAGCAAACTTCACAATGCAGTAGTCAGATTTGATCTGGCCACCGTAGAATTCTACGGCTATTCAGCTTATAACCAAAATATATAAGGCTGTATTTAATTGCTCTGCCTCTTTTTTTATTTAAACTTTTTAATGTTTTATTATCAGGTTTTGCCTTTTCTGTTTCAATTAATCGTTTGTTATGCCCATTTGGAATATAATTAATATAATATTTTCTATATTTTTTAGTCCGAAACTTTAACTAATTTCAACTTATTATATGTTACCTCAAATGACGCTTTGATGATTCACAAAAAAATACGGGTTAACTTCTCACAACAGGTGGTCTATGGCAGAGTCTTATCACTGGAGCACACGGTATATAGGGTTTTTATGGTTTCACGAACGTTGTATAATATGACGCGAGCAAACCCATACACTATTTTTTTTTTTTTTCTATTTCTATTTCTTTTGGGTTTCAGCTACTGAGACGACTCGTCGCTCATTGAATTCTAATTTTGCTATTGCCAGGCTAAAGCGTATGCCAATATCTACCAAATGCGTTATCAATGAGCTTTAACAACAATACAAAAGCTTTTGATTTTCATGTGGACATATACAAGTGTAAATATGTTGTCGAGACATTAAAGGGTAAGTCTAATCAGTTTTTGCGGACTAAATGTTATCAATATCAAAATCATAGACAAAACGGATATAGATATCTATTGCAATATATATACTTTCAACTTATCTATCATGGATCAAATAGCTTTGCATATATTATCAAACACTATTGTTTGGGTCTCTTTTTGTACATTTCATTTATTTAAAGAGTGCAACAATGTGTTAATAAGTAAAACAAATAAATTTTGAAAGCTTTCGCAAGCTTTTTAAAGAAACAAAGTAATAAAAACCCTAGAGTCAGTTTTAACCATTGACTATGCTGGGTATATGAATAGAAACTTGCAAAGTTTGATCAACTTAAGCAAAAGTTTTGGGTAATTTTGAAAGGGTGAATACTCCGAGAGGGAAAAACGTCATTATTTCGCGAGAAAATAATGTCCATTCAAAATGATCGTTAAAAAACAACATAATTTCGATAGCAAAAAACGACATTATTTCGCGCATCTCAGAAGATATTGGCCGTGATCAGCAGAAGAACTTGCTACCTGATCAATGATATATTTCTGGGTAATTCAAGTAGCCTACTTTTTCTCTTATATTTAATATAATATTTACATGGAGCATTTCCAAATGTCAATTTAACAAAAAACCCCAAAACTATGCTAAATAATAAGAGCAGTTTTATTAAGCTGATCAGTGATCAAATGTCTCTGCTGAACGCGCCCTTTCTCTTTATTAAATTATTATTAGAGGGATTCCTGAAACTGATTTGCTTTTTGATTTGCTTTGCTGTGGTGCTCATACAAAATGCGTTATGAAACATGTAGATAATACGGCCCCTTTTATGTTAGTTGGATGGCCACACTGATCCGTTTGTATGAGCAGCTGTCACGAAATCAAAAGCAAATCAAAATCGAAAGCAAATCAGTTTCAGGATCTATTATTTTATTTTTTTTTTTCAAAAATAAAAATATTACGCAAACGCGTGGTTAAGAAAAGTAAATTTTGATAATTCGATTTCAAATGTACTGGTAGGAATCGAACCAAAAGTATGATTAGTGAGAGCGATTACCGATTGCTGACTCTGTTCACCTCTTCTGTACGCATTCATATTGACGTTTTCTGTGTGACCAACTATTTATAATACGTAAATATTGATTTTTATAAGTGTGCGTATATTTTTGGATAAAAAGTACTAAAGCTCCAGAATCCCTTAAAATATGCCACCAATCACAAATCTTAATTCAAGGAATCGTCAATCTAGTTTATCTGCTAAATGGGCCCAATGTTAAATGCTACGTAGACAGGCAAGCTAGAATATGAATATGTGTGAATTTATATTTTGCTTTACCTTCATAGCATACAATAGTAGCCATTGTTTCGTTCGTCAACAAACAGACGTCGCATACTATTCCATAAAAAATGCGCTGATCAAGGTCTTTAAACTAATACAGAATTGTACTTCATCTCAACTATCAATTCTTATTTCCCTCGCCTGGTATAGAAATCAGGGTTATTCTTAAAGTGATCAGTAAACGCCATTGCTTTTAATACTACCAAGAAGATTTATTTTTTATAAAATAATAATTTCTTGGCTGTTTTTAAGCGACTACCGATATAGAAGAGCTCTGTAGGGATCGATTACCCTTGTTAAAAATTCGGTCCAAGAAATCCAGCAATGTGAGTAGAATTTGGGTATCGTTAGAATAATAATCGGATCGGCACTATTGCTGGGGAATTTTCCAAATCTGAAACAATTAGCTGATCAATAAGATATAAGTAAAATTTTAACCACTCCAGGATACCCTTTTTACTTATTTTGTAATCAAACCAAACTTTTTTGACCAAAACTTGAAACAGAAAGTCTCAAGAACAAAATAAAAGGCTAACATCGGCTACGCCGATGTTTTACAATCTATCCAAGTCTTCGAAAGGCGCTACCATTGATAACAAAAAAGTTTTTCTCACCAGAATTAGTTTTTAGACCGATCGTTTAGCTATAGTCATCCGATTTTGGTAAATTTTTCCAGAATTGTGTGGAGCATATAAAACTGATATATACCACGTTTTGTATATACTAGTTTTTAGGTTATTCTATTTTGAAAAATTTTTTCAAAATGTGGAAGCATATAAAACTAATATATACCACGATTGGTGACTCGGTGAAAAACAAAAAAGTTTTTCTCACTAGAACTAGTTCTTGGACCGACCGTTTATATGGCAGCTATATGCTATAGTCATCCGATTTTGATAAATTTTTCCAGAATTGTGTGGAAGCATATACAAATAATATATACCACGATTAGTGGCGCTACGATGGAAAACAAAAAAGTTTTTCTCACTAGAACTAGTTTTTGGACCGACCGTTTATATGGCAGTTATATGCTATAGTCATCCGATTTTTATAAATTTTTCCAGAATTGTGTGGAAGCATATAAAACTAATATATACCACGATTGGTGACGCTAGGATGGAAAACAAAAAAGTTTTTCTCATTAGAACTAGTTTTTAGACCGATCGTTCCTATGGCAGCTTTATGATATAGTCATCCGATCCGGCCGATTCCGCAAATGTGCAGCGTATGTGTATTTAAAGACTTTTTGCAAAGTTTGGTCAAGATAGCTTTAAAACTTTGCCGAGGAGATAGCATAGAAACAGACGGACAGGCGCACAAACGGAAATGAACTCAGCTCGTCATGCTGATCAAGAATATATATATCTTTTATGTGGTCGAAATGCTTCCTTCACTGCGTTACAAACATAGTGACAATTTTAATATACCTTCTGCAGGGGAGAAAAACACATTAATTCTAAAATCGTATTTATTATTATAAATATTTTTATCTATTCCTAAAGAAAACATTTTAAACTATGAATAGGAATCTGTCATATTTTTCTGAGGAATTATTTTGTTGTGGTTTTTCTAGATTACTTTTATATAATATTATTTCTCTAGGAATGACATATTGTAGTTATACAAGCTTTCGTTATGACGTACACTCTCTCTTAAACAATTTTCTATCTATAAAACAATTATGAATCAAATTTTTGATATTCCAGACATGTAAGAAATTACAATAATTCTTCCATAATTCTAATATTTCTCAAAAATTAGGTCATTCGTCCCGAGACAATTTGGAGTGTTTTGCTGTGTCCGTGTGTGCGTTATGCGTTACGCGTTATTTTGAAATTGAATTTTACCACTAAAAAAAATTTCCGTACTAAAATTAAAGGTGTTTTTTTTTTCAAAAATACCTACATACAAATGGAAAAATAAATGCAAATGCATTAATGCACTAACCCTGGAACCGATTTTGGGGTACATACCATGTACATGTCCTCCATTTTCATCGGAACGATTCGGGATACAAATGCTGTGGTGTAAAAATATACCCAAACCAAGTCCCCTTAATTTTTGGCCTTCCCCGGTCTGGGGTTAAAGCAGGTAATTTTCCTACTGTTGTGGATTAATTAGTTAACAAGTTTGACGAGAGATGTTAGCTTAACTAGAACAAGATTACTAACATAAAAATACAAGAATGTTCTATTAAACAAACTTATAAAAACATTTAAAATCCATGTAAATTTGAACGATTCTCAAACAAATGTACTGGGGTACAAAAGTACCCCAAAGCAGGTACAAGTTGGATTCGACGCTGCACGATAGGTTTATGGTTTAACCAGGTAATTTGTCGAACTTTTGTGGATCAATATAAGTTAACAAGTTTGACGAAAGATGTTAGCTTACTTTAAAAGACAGACTAAGATCTGATCACATAAAATACAAGAATATTCTAATAAACAAATTTTAAAACATATAAAATCCATTTGAATTTGAACGATTCTAATATAAATGATATTGGGGTACAAAAGTACCCCAAAAAAATCAAATTAGTTTTGACCCTGGACGGTTTTAGGGTTATTCAGGTAATTTGTCCTACTTTATTTTATCAATATAATTTAACAAATTTTACGAGAGATGTTGACTTAACTTTAAAAGACAGACTAACTCTTATCTCATAAAATAAAAGAATGTTCTATTAAAAAAATTTATAAAAACATTTAAAATCCATTTAAATTCGAATGATTCTCAAACAAATGTATATTGGGGTACAAAAGTACCCCAAAAAGGGGTTAAGCAGGTAATTTGTGCTACTTTTGTGTATCAATAAGTTAACAGACTAATTAATCCTCAGATTTTCCCAACAATTTTCATTCCAACTCACCTCATCACGTCCACTGCTCGAAGTGGACAATTTTGGCTGGATGGTTGGTTTGCCTCTGGAGCTAGTTGAGCTCTTGCGACTGCTGGGACTGTCTGTATAGGAGCCAACTGATGCGGTACAACCGTTTGAATCGACGCTTTGTGACTGCAAAGGTTGTTGCTGGAGTTCTTTTGCCTCTGCACTTGGTACTATATTAATGCTGGGCGTGGCTGGTTGTGGGATGGTAATGTTTGAGCTAGTGGAAGTTGCTGGGGCTATATTGAGGTTGCTGTTGTTGCTGCTGTTACTGCTGCTGCCGCTGCTGTTGTTGTTGTTGCTGTTGCTATTGTTGCTACTTGAACTAGAGGAGGGAGCAGCGGCAGATTCATAGCGTTGCTGTAATGCGGAAGTACTTTGTATCGAAGACGTGGAAATGGAGACCGTGCTTTGTTGTTCAAGAACCCCAGTTGCTTCCTGAATGGTCAGGAGTTTGGTACTTAAAGCGCTATTTGTTGTGGTTGTAATTGTGATCTCTTCGGTGATGGAATCACGCCTGTAAATGTAGGAATTAAGCGGAGATTAGTGTTAAGCTGGACTTCTTAATAAAACTTAATGCAAACTAGGATAAATCATGCAAATTTTGAACCAGAATTTTATATCTTACTGAAATGGACCAAATCCCGACTGGAGGAGCTTTTCATTTGAGGATCACCTACCTGTCAGCAGCATTGTTGCTACTTTCATCTGGTTGAGCTTCATTTTGTTCCAGCGGCTGTTCTTCTTGTTCTTGTTGTTGGGTTTGGGTTTGAAGCTGCGATTGCTCCAGCTGCTGCTGCTGCTGTTGTTGTTGTTGTTGTTCGGTTTGTTGCTGATCTTGTTGTATCTCAGCTATCATGTTGGCATTGGCAGGCTTACCACTGCTGGGATTAGCAGTAGTTGTAGCTGTTTTTGTGGTTGTTGTTGTTGTTGTTGTAGGTGATGTTGTGGGGTTGGTTATATCAATATCTTTAATCCTACAATTAAATGCATATAATAAAAAAAGAAATAAACAAACAAATGCCAACACAAAAAAGCATGCTGAAAATATTATCTGTACAAGCAAAACTATGGAGACAATGATTAAGAAATTTTATGTGTCGCGAGAGATAACCAAATATTGAGGAACTTAGGCAAAATAATTTTGTTCTCAATTTTTAAACACACGTGTATAAATATTCTTTAAATTTATGAACAGCATTTTTCTTAGAAATAATGTGAGTAACTGGCAGGAGGGATCCGACCCCCAAGTAAGGGAATGCCCAAATTCGACGGACCCATCTGGCAGCCCAACTTTTGCAAATGTAGATAGAAACTTACGGTTAAGCCAAGCAGATTTTACCATGGAACACTACACGCCACCGAGGTGGGGGTATTCAACAGAACAAGTCAATTGTGAAAACTCAACGTGCTTTTAAAAAATGTCGATGAAGCCCATTTCACATTGAATGGGACCATAAATAAGCAAAATTGCCGTATTTACGCCGCGAAATCCCCAGGAGGTCGAAGTGCCTCTTCATGACGAACAGTTTGGTGCGGCGTTAGTGCGAAACGGTTGGCGTTACCATCAACCGGCGTTATCGCGCGTGTAAGTTTGTGATTTTTCGTCGAAGCGTATGAGGCAGTTCTGGTTTCAAGAGGGCAGCGCCCACCGCAACAACCCAAACAGTGGATTTTCTGAAGAAATTGTTTCCGGGCCGTTTGTGTCGAAAGTGGTGTTTGGACTGGCCACCGCGTTCGCCGTTTGACGCCGCCTGACTTCTTCTTGTGGGGATATTTGGAGTCAAAGGTTACGTTAACAAGCCAACCGTAAAGAGCTCAAGGACAAGATTCGTGAAGAAATAGCCGCTATTCCCGAAATGTTCGCGAGAACGATGGAAAAACTGCAAAAAGCGCACAATACGCCATCAACGACAGAGGCGGCCATTTTGAGAGATATCATATTCACAATTTGATGTAAACAAATCGACTTGGCATAAATTAAATGTTTAAGTTTGTGAACCGCCAAATTTTTTCTTATGTATATATGATACCTGCAGAAGGAAACATAGGTCCGACGAATATGGGCAACCTGTATGTATCAGCATCAACAGCCGAGTTGATATAGCCGAGGTAGTCATGCTAAAGAAGCTCTCTATTCTCACTATTTAATCTGAGTACGTAGGTTGCTATATATATTTCTGGCCTAATAATGAAAATGCTTGAAAATTTATGATCAAAAAATGGTTTTTATTGTTTTTCAAAGTATTCTCCAGCAAGATTTGTACACTTTTGCACGAGCTCAAACCAATTGTCCAAGCACTTTTTCCACTCCGATTGAGACACCTCCAAAACATGGTTTTGAACTCTTCAACCTGCATCTTCTGGCGACGTAAATCGTTGACCGCATTTTCCTTGATGTGCAAGAATAAAAAAAAGAAGTGTTGTGTGCCAAGTCAGGGCTGTATGGCGGATGACCCGTGATTCGACGATTTGGTGGTCAAAAGGCGTGTGAGAGCTCTCATTGTCTGGGTGCACAATGATCTGTTCTTGTTCGTTTTCGAATTTATCCGAAGACTTCAGGCAAATAATTTTGGTGTACCGCTGCAGAATTGACCGTTATATGTTGCTATATGTGCTATATGTTGCTATGTTGCGCCGCATGACCAGTTTTACCGAAGAAACAGGCGACCATTTGCTTCCTTTTTTTTTTTCACTGAAACGACTTTCGTTGGAAGAAGACCCACCCGGTCGATTGCAGTTTGGTTTCGGGCTCATAAGCATAGTCCATGATTCGTCACCTGTGACGATTTTATAAACGTCTTTTGAAACACCGCGATTATATTTTTCCAAATTTCTTTGCACCAATCATACGACCCTTTTTGAGCGGACATCATAACGAGCAAACCTTTTTACACGCCCAGGTGTTCATTCAATATCGAATGTATGCTGTGGGAAAATGCCCAAGGATGCCTCTATCACGGTATGTCACATGACGATCTTGCATTATCAGTTCGCATCGATCCTTAAACTTAATTTTAACGAACATATTTGCAGAACAACTAACAAAAGCCATGAGTGTGCTTGGATTTATTAAGCGTTGAGTACAAGGAGTTCAACGGCCCTTACACAACCAAGACCCTTTACACACTCTCTTCGTCCGATACTGGAATATTGTTTCATGTGTGTGATTGCCCTCAATATAAGAAGTATCAAGAGCGCGCCTAGAGTCTGTACACAAAAGCAATTCCTACTGTTTGCTCTCGTGTGTGGTCTTAATTGGGAACCTAATGTACGTCTTCCCGTCTATTCTAGTAGACTGCTTTTAATTAACCTTTCCTTCTCAAAAATCGAAGAACATATGCTGGGAGTAATTTTTTGTTCACAAACTAATACACGGTGAAGTTGACTCTCCGGAGTTAATTGATCAACTTAGATTCAACGCCGTCAGCAGGGTTACAACAAATTTTTTCCCTCTTTCTCTTCAACGTTGTACTTCTAATTACACTTTATATGAACCATTTCGTGTTGTCTGCGCAGATTATAACGGTCTTTACCACCTCTTAGAGACCTGGGCTTTACTCTTTCCTTATTAAAAACTCGCACATTAATCCATTTAGCTCGAAACTAGAACTATTCGTATAATGATTGCTTGTATAACCATTGTATACTATATTTAATTTTTTTTGTGTATTTGTAAAATATATGTGTTAATTATTTTAGTTTTTCAAGCGTAATTACAAATTTATATTATTAATTTTTTTTTCTTTCCCTCGCGTTTCTCGTTGTCGCGTCATGCGACTGCACCCCTCGGTCGGTTGGGCGGGTGGTGGGTTGCTTGTTTTTTTTTTCACAGTGCTATAGGATGATGCTTCTTCGCCTCCAAAGTTTAAGTTCATCGTTGCACTCTTATCGTGATAATCCACGTCGTAAGTTGTGAAAAATTATTGCACGAAAATGTTTACGAGTTAATTCCATTTTTCTGCCGAGGAAAAGTTTTTGATTAATCGTTAATCGATATCAAACTTGGTCACACATAAAGAGTTGTATGGAGCTTTTATCGATAAAAAGTCCAAACTTTTTTTTGTGAAAAGGCAATTGGTTCTAAAATGGAGAAGTGACCTAGGCCAGAAACTTAAATAGCATCCACGTATCCATTTGCTCGAAACTAGTGAACCATATAATGCGGGTAATTATTTAATTATATTATTTGTACATTTTTTTGTTAATTAATTTTATAGAAAATCCATACATCGGTCCAAATCAGGGCTGCAAACCGGTTTTAAACCGAACGGGTTCAAAATTCCGACGTTTCTTTTTTGAACCGAACCTTGAACCAAACCTCTATTGAAAAAAATAGCCGAACCTGAACCCTGTTCCGAACCGGACTTTCGGTTCGGTACAAAAAACGTTTCAAGTCTTAGTTAAGCGGACATTTTATTGATAAAATTAGTAGTATAGACCAAAATTGCTCGAAGTAATAATTCTTATAAAATATAATTCAAATTAACTGAACTCGTATGTTCGAGTAAACAAAAAATCAGAAAAATCTGTAATTTTACGTATGTTTTAACAATTTAATTACTCTACTTTACAAATTTGGAAAACTTCGGACGAACCAAGGTTCGAACAAAAACCTTATCACAAAAACCTTGAACCTTTAATTTCTGAACCATAACCATTGGTTAATTTTGGTTGGAAGCAGCGAACCGGACCTCCGAAAAATGATTGGGGGTTTGCAGCCCTGGTCCAAATTGTTGATGTTTCAATTAAATATTTTAAATTACAGAACTTTTACCATATTCGTTTATTTTTTGTCCATATTTTGACATTTGCGGCAACTGTGCACCGGCAATAGCCATTGGCCAATCGCTCAAAAGTTCTTGCACGGAGTTGCCACACTTTCGCAAATGTGAAGTATTTTGCTAACCTCAAGATATGAAAACGAATTGTCTTATAACCAGCTTTTAACATAAAGTGAACTGCAGCTAAGTAGACTAACTAGGCAAGAAATTAAAACGGCCCTCAGAGATTAGAAAATGTGGCATTGAAGTTTAATAATATCATGCCTTTCTGTCTTTCGAACTTATTTTGGGCCTTCCGGGATAAAGCCATATACGGACCTGCGAAGTAACGTGAAGTTTCATACAATATTTGTGGAAGAAGAAGCAGAAGTAATGATTCCTTCACCTTTAATAATGGACCTCATGACGTTAGCTGTGCTGTTGCTTAACAGCACACGAATGGAACCTATGTTAAGCCTGTGGATTTGATTTTACTTCGAACAGCTGAAGAAACATTGTTGGAAACAATGTTACTTTACCCTCTACTGCCTTGACGCCAACAGCAAACAGTTAAAATTAAAATTTAATACGAGAAGTCAATTTTTTTAATACAGTCGTAAATGCTCATTTTAACAAGGGTTTGAATAACTTACTAACTAAAAATTGCAAAAATCCAAAAGTTGGAACTTATCATACACTTATTTTAATGCGCTAAAGAATTTAAATAATCGTAGCAATGGTTGATTATGCAAACTATATAGTCGACATTGGATTTGCTCGGGTATGCACTACATCGATGTAGCATTTTTAAAACTATTTTTTTATAGCAACTTTTTCAAAGTTTTTTGTCAGTCAGCAAGGCTACTAGTTGTTTATCTTTATAAAAAAGCAACAACATTTCTAGTCAATTAGTGTGACCATCGCTATGGTAATTGAATAATACCAAAAACTCAAATTGACTTCGTTCTTAATAGATCTGGGCACCCTAGACTTACGTTCCCACCTTGACGTAATATGTAGGTGAAGTAAGCTAAATTACTTACTTCGGCAGGTCGTATGGGGCTTAATCAAAACCGACTGCAGAAATGGTAATTCGAGTGCCGAAATATCAGCCCGTGCTCCCCATTCTCACTCTCGGAAATATTTTGCGATTAAGAGACCAAATTTGCTCCTAAAATCGGGGACTAAAACTGGAATAAAAGCAGAACAAAGCATGGCTGTATCAAAATACTTTTTTCGGAACGCACCAAATACAATTCCGAAACGCCAAAACCCGTCGGTGAATAGCTGAACGTACGAACGTGTATTTGACAAGTAGAAAAGTAAAGCGTACAAGAACCCCTATTTTCGAAGAAGGAAGGAATCACATTCTTATGAAATTGCATTATCATACAAGTCAATCAAATTTGAATTAATCCCAGGTGTTCCACAAATCACCCAATTCCCATACGATTTGGGTTGTTTTTGGGTCGAATGCGATTTGTAGAACACATGGGAATATGTTGCCACTGATTAAGAGGTAGAACGTAATCGGGCACACTTAACTTCAACAAATGCTTTGCTTTACATTGTATTTTGTAAACCAAAACTTCAAGTAATTTACATTCATTTTTAAAAGAATAATCAAAACTTGTGCTGCAACTAGTGTTGTTAAAAACAACAATGTATACAGGTCTCGTTGTTTTTTCATTTTAGATAACAAAAAGTCTACCATGACCTGGTAATTTATGGTAATTTTATAGCTCACAAAGGCACAAATGAACACTTAATGTTAATTGTAGGTAGCGATTTCAGTTGGTCTTCAGTGATAACCACGTTATAGAGTGAGTAGATTATGTATATAATTAAGGGATTGATTACACAAATTTATACTTAATTTTTTAATGTCAAATACCAAATAACGTAATATCTTTCCGTTTTGCACGACTTGTCGCTCATTTAAGTTAAGTTATTCAATTAAACTTGCGCTTGCCACAACAAACTGGGACAGAATGTCGTTTCAATTGACCATTTAACGATTGTAATCAATTAAAATATATACAACACTTGTACAATGGCTATGTGTCGGCAATGTTGTTATTATTTTTAATATATTGCATATACCAATGTATAGACATATACATACACTAGTCAGCAAATGATAAGAACGATAAGATAATGTGGCTTGTATTTGTATTTGAATAAACAATGGTGGGTGGTGGATTGCTCAAGCACAATTAATGACACTTAATGAGTTTGGTTAAGACTTTAAACAAATTTTGAAACCAAGTGTTGTTTATATATATATTTTTAAACAACAGCTGGTTCAAGTTTGTTTGTACCCAACAGATGGGAGTTATGGTGCAACTGTACTTGAGGTTTAATATCACGTTTTGTCTGCCATTTCTAAGCTACTTTAAGTAAAAGCTAAGAACTTTATATATTCCGTAACAATCGATTGAAAACGCCAACAAATTGGTGAAAGGCACGTATGCTTTGCTATATAAATATATATACTGATCCAATTGCTGTCTCTTTCAGCCCGACAGACCAGCTGTATATGGTAATAAAACACAAGGTGTTGGCAACTGATTACTGACTGGGTGCTTGTAATGTTAGCTACTTTCTCTATCTTGGGCTTTAGTGATTCAGAGGGTTTTGTAAATGACATACCGCGTTTGAAGCGTCAGTCCAAGCAGATTTTTACCATGGAACATATCCCCAGCGAATTCAAATGGTTGAAATTTACATTCAACAGAACAAGTCAATTGTGAAAACTCAACGTGCTTTTAAAAAATGTCCGATGAAGCCCATTTCATTGAATGGAACCGAAATAAGCAAAATTGCCGTATTTCCCCCACGAAAAATCCCCTGGAGACTCAGAAAGGGCCTCTTCATGACGAAAAAGTCACAGTTTGGTGCGGCGTTAGTGCGAAAACGGTCATTGGGCCGTTTTTCTTCCAAATGAAAATGGCCATGCTGTTACCATCACCAGGAGCGTTATCGCGACACGATGACTAATTCGTGATGCCAATTATTCGTCGAAAGCGTATGAGGCAGTTCTGGTTTCAACAAGACGGCGCTCCACCGCACACCGTGTCGCATAACAATCGATTTTCTGAAGAAATTGTTTCCGGGCCGTTTGAGTCGAAAAGTGGTGATTTGGACCGCCACCGCGTTCGCCCGATTTGTCTCCGCCTGACTTCTTCTTGTGGGGATATTTGAAGTCAAAGGTTTAGCGTTGACAAGCCAAGGACCGTAGAGCTCAAGGACAACATTCGTGAAGAAATAGCCGCTATTCCGGCCGAAATCGGCGAAAACGATGGAAAATGCTGCAAAAAGGGCACAATACGCCATCAAGCCAGAGGCGGCCATTTGAAGATATCATATTCAAAATTGATGTAAACAAATCTACTTGGAACAAATTAAATGATTAAGATTGCCAACCGCCAAATTTTTTATTTTTTCTTTGATTTAAAATAAAAAAAAATGGGTCCGTCGAATATGGGCAACCCTGTACGGTACTACTGTATTAAATCACAATTCGGTACCTTCGACGTATCGCTCTTACTAAACTATTTTGCGTTTAGTAAGCGTGCGTTTTTTTTTTTGGTATGAAATGATTTGGTTTCGGACCGTATGCGCTGCATGAAAGTGTTCATTTTTCTTGCGAAATGTGAAAAACAAATATTTTTTTTTGTGTCGTTCATGCGTACTAGGCTTCAACTGAAAAATATTTTGCTCCGTACGCGCACTATACACAAAATAGTTCGGTAGTTTTTTTGGACGGTCAATTACGATGAAGGAACCAAACTTGAGTTTTAAGTACGGTACGTAAAACTTTACTTTACTTGCTTATGCCTGTGTTCAGTAATTGTTGTGTGACGAACGTAAGTACAGAACTTAGTACGGTACTTTAAGAACCCTGATGTTTATGATGAATAATCAGCGCACAGCCTAAACGGAAAAGCTTTAGAGCTGATATTTGAAAATTTTGCATTTTTGTTGAGAAACTAAGTACTAAGACGGGATTTTGAAAATTCCACCCCATGCTGGTAAATTGATGTACTCAAAACAGTGATTAATCCCGAAAGGAATATTGATTCTGAATACATATCGAAATGAGAATATCGGTTAAAGGTTCTATGTTGGTTTTCAGTTTATTTTTGGTTTTCTTTTACAATACGGTACTCAGATTTGTATTTCGGTATACCGGTACGTACTGGTACAAGTATATATTTTTTTAATATTAAAAACTTTAAATTATTTCAAGATATCCAAAAAAATTAATGGATGTAATAGAACTTAGAAAATTTGTTTCTATAATATGCCATTTAAAAAACGTTAGTTATTAAATATACCGATTTTTAGCCTTCTTTTATTTTTGGACGAACAATGTCGCTTCTGTCCACGCTTCTTGTGGTATCCCTACACTCAGAAAAAAAAATCTAGAATTCTTATGTTGCCCAGACAAACTCGACTAAGGGTCATTTCGCATAAAGCTGACAAATATTTCTTAATAATGGTTCAAAATAATCCGCTCTAAATTCTGTCGTATCTTCGTTAAAAATAGATATCTTTAGCGATTTGGATAGATTTTAACCCTTACTATAAGAAGTAGTACGCATTGGTAAAATACTCAAAGGGATATATCAGCTCTAAAATCGTAAAAACAGATTGATCTTAAAATCTGCGTTATCTTTCCATACAGTACATTTTTCGAAATATTAAAACAGAGTTTTTTTAGCGCGAAATTTGATTAAAACCTAGAATCTTGATTTCCCTTTAAATTTTGATTGATCATTTTTCTAACATTTCTAGAGTTCAAACCGAAACAATACCGGTATGGTTTCGCTTTTGTTTTTCGGTTACTATTATAACGGTTAACGGTTTCGGTTCTCAAAAAATGTTAATATCGGTTCCCGGTTTCCAATCAGGTCTGCAGACCGGTTCGGTTCGGGATTTTGGGTTCCCGAACCGGACCATAAACCGAATCCAAAATTTTTGAGGTTTCAGCCTTGGTTTTAATACCAGTACCTGGCTTAAAATGATTTCTTTCGGTTACTAACGGTTTCGGTATTATCTCTGATTAAAATCATTTTTGTCACCGTCAAGTAATTTTTTTAAAATATTATAACTAGGTTTTTTTAAAATTATTTTATCTAAATTTTTAAAATTTGCCGATTTGGAAATATTAAAAAAAAAAAAATAGGTCCAATTTCTGGAAAATCTACCCCCAAGATTGAAATATGAACGTTCTAAAGCAAACCTGGTGCTTTTTTATATCCGATTTATATGTTCCTTTGTGTTCGCTACCTAAATAATAATTTGTATTTTAGTTTCCATTTTTTTTTATATTTTCTTAATAATAATTGACCTAGTTCTCATAGTAAACCCAAACCTGGTGCTCAAATAGGAACTTGTAAGTTTTTTTTTGGTGAAACAGGCGTGGAAAAGCCAGCCAATTAATAACTGGTAGTATATAAATGAAAGTCTCTTTGTGCGCCTGACCAAGTCTCCTTGGATATAATGTTCCTTGCAGTAAATAAGCCAAATCATCTACCATTATTCACAAGAGTCCCATATAAATAATCTAGAGGTCGATTATCTGTCCGACACACAGTCTACTCATTTGTAGACAAAAAAAAAAAACAAATACATCTTTTGCATTTTTCATTTTTATTGATTGATAGCTCAATGGCCATATATTGTATGTTTGTATAAAGACCAACACTCTATGTACAATGTACATTGTGTACATACTAGTGAAAAATTCGCTCATTGTTCTCTATGACAGATTGCAAATAAAGATAACAGTTAAAGACAATAAAAATTATTTAAGCCTCTCATTTCTGGTCATTATTTTGATACACTTGCAAATTGTATATTTGCTACAGATACAGTACAAATATCAGGACATAATTAATATATACATATAGTATGCATGATTAGGCCAACCAAAGAGTCGAATCGGCTGTCCTTTTAAGCGATCGGTCTGAAAATAGTTTTTTTTTTGTTGTTAATGATATCGTGATCTGTTTCTCATATTAATTTAGGCAAATTTAACATCTTTATTCTACGTATATTCCACGAGCATTTGCCAGCGTATTAAATATTCGGCACAGACTTCGCTAGCGTTGCCTTCTTATTTTTTATTACTTAAAAGATAGTGAGCCATAAAAATGATTTCTAACGGTAGAGAAATGCATTTTTTATAGTCCAGAACTAACTAATTTGTGCATTTGGAGAACTTTCCACTGCACAGTGGGACAGTTATAGAATTTTTAAACCAAAACACGAACATTTTTTTTATGAAATTAAAAGTTCATTAGATAAAACTAGAAAAATATCAATAAAGATGTATATATTATCTGATAGATAAGACAAGACTTAGTTGGAAATTAAATGTTCATATTTCTTCCATCAAAATAATTAAAACTAGGGGTGCAAAAAACATTTAAAAACAAGTAAGAAAGTCAGTCCAAGCCCATTATGGCAATATACTCTGCCTGTTTGTACAGAAACTAATAACTTTAAAGTTTGAGGTTTTTCAAAATCTGGGGGTGGCAACTCTTTCGACTATCTCGTTCATCTGGTTGAAAAACGATGTATAGAGGGTAAGTAATGATGAGTAGAATTACCTAGTACCAAAACTCGTAAAATTATAAAATTTGTATATAATTTCCTATTAACATAAACTATATATCTATATTGTCGCAGAATCACGCGTGATTTCTGACTCTGAGCAATCTCAATTACATCGCTCCTCTCATAGCAAGGTCAGTGGAAAATTACCAGTTTTCTCCCGTTCTCGCTCTCTCTTTCTCGTAAGTTCTGCAATCGCTACAGTGTTGTTGTTGTCGTTGGTTTTAATTTTCTTTTACGTATAGCTCTAATATCATTCATCGGATCGAAAAACGCGATGTATGGCGAGTTGATTTAAAATAAGTAGTAGAATATATGTCTAGAATGTTTGAACTATCTATCTTTTGAAAATTGTGGGAGTTATTTCGTTTTTTTAAATTTGCGGGGTGGCAGCGGGCGTTGTAAAAGTAAAAACTAAACTTGATCTGCTTGCAAGTATAAAAAATATATGTTCCATACACCTCAAACCTCTATCTTTTACCATCTCTGAGATCTCTTCGTTCATACGGACAAATAAAAAATAGGGTTATAGTATATGACTTTTAGTTTTTAAAAAAAAAAAAAATATTGGGCAGCTGAGTTCACATGGAATGATCCACATGTTTCACATTCAGGGCTGTCCCGGAAATCTCTAGAGATTTTGTCCTCAGTTGGTTTGCAAATCCTACGAAAAATACATCAGTGTCACAGAACTTCGAGAAGATATATTTTTAAAAGGTTTCTTTGTCATCCAAAGAATCTTTAAGGATTCAGTTCGCGGACCAGTTCCTTGAACCCCTAATCCCCAGGTTTTATTTCGAACCTCGGTTCACTTGAACAAAACAGATTTGTATATTTAAGCTTTGAGTTCGAATTTGCCTATTGGCTTAGAAATTTTCTAAATTCGGTTGTAAAAAATGACAGATGACTCTCATTCAGATTAGGAAGCTTATTTCTTTTGAGTAGATTTTTATGAGGTCATCAAAAAAAAAAGCGCTAAAATAAATTCCGTTGTTTTTGAAATAAATCTATTTCCGAGGCAGTTTTAGAAAATTCGTAGTCGACCTACTACTGACATCAGTTAGGATATCTCGGTTTTTTTCTGTTTTAAGCATTGTGTCTTTTTAGGCTGTTAATCTTTACTAGTCCTAAGATTAGAAATTACAAGCTTTAGGGCACGTTTCTGGAATAGTTTTTGTAAGTTGAGGAAAACATGGGTCTATATGTATGTTCTCTGGAACAATTTCGAAAAAATCT
>JAEIFT010000888.1:0-47619 GCA_018904225.1 Lordiphosa mommai
TACAGTTGCTCACACAATAGCAAGAGTTCTTTCTCTATTGCGGAGTAATTGATTTCATGTTTATTTAAAGTTCTGCTGCAAAGCATATTGGTTTGTGGTCTTGAGATAATACTGCGCCTATTGCAATATTTACTAGCATCCGTAGTTAGGAAAAAAGGTGTTTCATAGTTTGGGTATGCCATTATTGGATCTGACATGATAAGCATTTTTAGTTTTTCAAATGTCGGGAACATAATCTGTTTCTTTAATATTGATTTTCGATCCTTTCTTTAATTTGAGTGTTAGAGGTTTTGCTATCTTAGCAAAGTTTGAGATAAATTTGCGATAGAAACCGCAGAGTCCTAAGAAGATTTAATTTTTAGTAGTTTTTGGAATTGGAAATTTTTCAATGGTTTGAATTTTAATTGTGTTGGGTTTGATAACTTCAGTGGTTATGATATCACCTAGGAATTCGGTTTCCTTTTTAAGAAATTCACATTTATCAAGCTGAAGCTTGAGATTAGCCTGTCTTAGTTTCATGAACACTTTCTTTAATGATAATAAATGTTCTTCCAATGAAGTGGAAAACACTATTATATCATCCATGTATACAAGACAATCTTTATAAATTAGATCTTCTAACGGATTGTTCATGCAACGTTGGAAAGTTGCTGGTGCGTTTTTCAGACCGAATGGCATTCGAGTATACTCATAATGTCCATTTTTAGTCGAGAATGCAGTTTTGGGAATTGATTCTTCGTCCATTTGGATTTGATGAAATCCTTCGGTGAGATCGATTGTTGTAAAATATTGGCATTTGCCTAGTTTGTCAAGTATATCATTCATTATTGGGATTGGCTTTATCACTTATGGTATTTTCGTTCACATCACGGTAGTCATTGACTACTCGGAATTTCTTTCGTCCTGATGCATCCAGCTTTTTTTGGAACTATCCAAATAGGTGAGCAATAAGGTGAATTGGATTTTCTGATAATGCCTTGTTCAAGCATATCTTTGATTTGGTTTTCGACTTCTTCGTCAAAAGCCTGGGGATATTTATAAGGTTTCCTATAAATAGGTTCTTCGTGTTTTGTTTTATTACGTGTTTAATAGTACTAGTAAAGGTCAAATTTCACCCTCTTTGTACTGAATGTCACTAAATTAAAAAGAATTTTAGTGAGTTTCTCTTTTCTCTTCTTCATTTAGGTGTTCTAAACGATATTCGTTACTTCTCCTGTAACTCATTATTAATTGCGAACAATGTATGTTCGTCTTCAGTTTGTGGTGGATCGAGGCATTCATATGCGGTCTCGTCCGAAATTTCTTCATGTTCATACTTCATGAAGAATGGAAGGTTGTTTATTAGTACTGTTTTAGCACCATGATCGATTATTGCTTTAGTATCTTCTAAAAATTCTCGACCAAGTAACAGTCATAATTATTAGAAAAATTATGCAAGTAAAATGTTTGACGTGTAGGGCAAAGTTTGCTGGGTTTAAGCATATACTTTGTTTTAGCTTTTACTACACCATTAATAGTGTGTACTTGAAGGTGGTTGTTTTTTGATTGGAAATTTTAAATAGTTTTAGTCATTAAGTTAATAGATGAACCTGTATCTATTACGCATTTTAAGATTTTATTATTAAAAAATCAAATTTATGTATGGGTTTGTTCCTCTTCTTCTTCCTCTTCCTCTTTCCGTTTCCGAGGCTACTTGATGAAATAAATTTTCGGATGTGTCCATTTTTTGATGGCCACTTCCACTTTCGCGTTGCCTTTTTACAGGTGGATTAGGGGCAGTAGAATAATTTTGATTTTGTTGATAATTGGCAGGATTCTGGACTCTACCTTGGGTTAGATTTTGTTTAAATTCTTGATGCATTTGCTGATTAGATTCAGCATGATTCTGATTTTGATTCTGATTATTAATCTGAGGTTGACTGAAATTTTGAGAATAATTTCCCTTATTTCCACGATTGTCATTATTTTTCTGATTGCTGTAACCTTTTGAGGTTGATTGACCATTTGATTGATTTGATTTTGTGCGATCGGAAAAATTGTTTTCAAAAACTCCTTCTTTCTGAGCTACCTGTTTTAACTTTAATACTGAGGTTATAACCTGTCAGGAAGTTTTTTCATTATAACGTCTTTAATTGTATTGTTCAAAGCGTTAGTGTAGATGTGTGTGTTCAGTGTGTTGTCTTCTAAAGTTAATTTACTTGAAATAACAAATGACTTATATTCTATTTCTTCGACAAACTTACGGATGCTTCCGTTAAATTGAGTGTTATATAAACGTCTTAGAAGTTCTTCAAATGGGGGTTGGACCTTGAAAGCGTCGATGAGTGCGATTTTGAGTGGTGTCCAGTTGCTGGCTGCTGATAATTGGGAAACTCGTTGGGCTTCTCCAGAAATTTGCATTTCGATTGCTCCGAATAATACGCTGTGTTGTCGAACATCTCTTGTTGGGTATAGCTGCATAATGAAGTCGACTCGTCTTATGAATGCAATAAGGTCTTCTGATGATCCAGTGAAAAGTAGGCACCTGCCTAATTTGTCCGAGAGCTTGGCTTAGATGTTGCTCTGAAAGCTGTAGTACGTGTGCTACTGCTGGTGCTGATGTTGATGCGGATGTTGATGCTGGGTCTGTCACGTTGATTGATTTTTTGGGTACTTTTGTGTAGATTGTTCACTGGTTAGTGATATTTCTTTTGGGGGTATGATTTGGCGATTTTAGTTGTTTAAAAAAAAATCGACTTTGCTTTTTCACATAACTTTGTCGGTCACACTTGAATTTAAGCGGGCTTTAATTGTGAAAGGGTTTTTTTATTGCGAGTTTAAAAATCAAATTCAATTTTCTATAACTTTAGCGGTCACACTTTGTTTTAAGCGGGCTTTAGTTATGAAAACTTTTGCGTCACGATTAGCAATCACACTTTGTAGGTTTAACGGGCTACGACTATGATTTTATTTCACGCGGGTTCTTGTGCGAATAAGTATACAACGTTTAGCACTGAGTATTTTCTTTGCAAGTGTTCACAAACCGTACTATCAATAAGATCTTGATGGTTTGGGTTAAATAAAAAATATAATTTCTTTTTTTTTCTTTTTCTTTTATCATTAAACACTTATATTTGAAGAATTACAATCTTAGGATTAAGATGTGTCGCGGTTGCGATGTCAAGTAAAACTCAATGTGGTTCTGCCGCTGCTGCTTAGCAAACCTCGGTTAATAGCTTTTGTGAGTCAAGATCAAAAAGCTTTTCTCTCTTTTCTCATTTCATAATTTGAGAGTGGATTGCATCAGCCGATAATTTGAGCTGCATCAGCGTTTTGTTCTGTGGGAATAACGATTGGAGCGGATGTTATTATATATATTACCAGAAATATGGAAATTTATTTGGTTGAATTTTGGGTTTATGTGTGTGTGTCTAGTTACTACTCAAGTGTTGGATTATGATAAATGTATGGGATCTTGTATTGGGTTGTGGAGGGTTGGATATGTGACTATATATATTATAAACGAGAAGGCAAAGCTAACTTCGACTGTGGCGAAGTTTTAATACACTTGAAAAAGTTTACTCCAACTGATATAACCGGTAAAATATATATAGGATATAGATATTTTAAATTTTTAAATCATTAATAATAAAAATTTGATTTCATAAAAAAACTTTTCTTAGTAACACATTTTTCGTCTGATCGGTTCTATGGCAGCTATATGCTATAGTGATCCGATTTTGATAAATTTTTCCACAAATGTGTGGAAGCATAGAAAACTAACACATACCCAGATTGGTGACGCTACGATGGAAAACAAAAAAGTTTTTCTCACTAGATCTAGTTTTTTGACCGACCGTTTCTATGGCAGCTATTTGATATAGCCATCCGATTTTGATAAATTTTTCAAGAAACGTGTAAAAGCATATGAAACAAACATATACCAAGATTAGTGACTGTACGATGGAAAACAAAAAAGTTTTTCTCACTAGAACTAGTTTTTTGATCGACCGTTTCTATGGCAGCTATAAGATATAGCCATCCGATCCGGCCGGTTCCGACATATTAGTTGCTTGCAGTAAAAAGAAGACTCTGTGCAAAAAAACAGACGGACGGACGGACGGACGGACGGACAGACGGACAGACGGACAGACGGACGGACGGACGGACAGACGGAATTGAACTCAGCTCGTCGTCCTGATCAAGAATATATACAGTTTATGTGGTCGGAAATGAATATTTCTATGCGTTACAAACTTCTTGGCAAAATTAATATGCACTTTTCAAGTGTATACAAAATAAGTAAAAGACAGGTCAATATGTATATATATATAAAATTTACTTATTCTTCCGGACTGGCCGGTCACTTACCCAATTTGATAAAAGCGCTTTCAGGGGTTTTCGTTTAAAAAAAATACAAAAATATTTTATATGCACACATTGACACAGAACAAAACGAGAGCGTAAGTTAAAGTCGGCCCTGCTCGACTTCGATATACCCGTTACTCAGGATATTACTATAGTATAGCTCATCTGATCAGGAAATGATGTCTGGCTGATCGACAGGTAATAATTATTAAAATATATGTCTATAGGGTTCAAACAATCTATTTTCAAAATTGTGGGAGATATGAGGTATTTTTTAAATTGCGGGGGCGTGAACTTTTCTATCGTTCATCTGATCAGGAAACGATGTATGGCGGATCGATAGGTAGTGATGATTAAAATATATGTCTAGAGGGTTCGAATTATCTGTTTTTAAAATTGTTGGAGATATGAGGTAATTCTCAAATTGCGGGAGCGGCTACTCTACTATCGTTCATCTGATCGAAAAATGATGTATGGCGGATCGATAGGTAATGATGATTAAGATATATGTCTAGAAGGTTCAAACAATCGATTTTCAAAATTGTGGGAGATATGAGGTATTTTTCAAATTGGGGGGTGGCAACTCTACTATAGTTCATCTGATCGAAAAATGATGTATGGCGGATCGATAGGTAATGATGATTAAGATATATGTCTAGAAGGTTTGAACAGTCTATTTTCAAAATTGTGGGAGATATGAGGTTTTTTTCAAATTGCGGGGGCGGGAGTGGGCGTGGCAAAAATTTGAAACAAACTTGATCTGCCTGCAAACAATACAAGTCTACACTGAAAATTTTGTAGCTCTAGCTTTTATCGTCTCTGAGATCTAGGTGTTCATACGGACAGACGGACATGTCTATATCGACTCGGCTATTGGTGCTGATCAAGAATATATCTACTTTATGGGGTCGGAAATGCTTCCTTCTGCCTGTTACATACATTTGCACGAACTTAGTATCCACTTTTTACTCTACGAGTAACGGGTATAAAAAAAGAAGGAAAAACGAGAAGGCAAAGCTAACTTCGACTGTGCCGAAGTTTTAATACACTTGAAAAACTTTACTCCAACTGATTTAACCAGTAAAATATATATAGGATATAGATATCAGATATTTAAAATTTTTAAATCATTGATAATAAAAATAGGATACCATAAAAATAACTTTTCTTAGTAAAACACATTTTCCGACCGATCGGTCCTATGGCAGCTATATGCTATAATCATCCGATTTTTATAAATTTTTTAAAAATTTGTAAAAGCATATAAAACTAATAACTACCAAGATTGGTGACGATACGATGGAAAACAAAAAAGTTTTTCTCACTAGAACTTGTTTTTTTGACCGACCGTTTCTATGGCAGCTATATGCTATAGTGATCCGATTTTTTTCCAAGTCTGAGGTATTAATATCAGGGCTGCAAACCGGTCCGGAACCGAACCCTTCAGAACCGGTTCGGTTCAGGTTCTGGTGATGCCTGAACCGAACCGGGAACCGAACCCCATTGAAAATAATCACGAGAACCCGAACCCGAACCTAACCCTGTTTTCTTATCGATGGGGTTCGGTTCTAAAAATAAATTGGCAAGCATAGAATTTATTTTTGCACTTTGATGGTTTAAAATATTTCATTATTATGAAGAAATAAAAATCATATGCCCATGTACGGATGGCGACACTTTTTTCCCATCCGCAACAAAAGACTGTACTGTGTAAGTTTACACAACCCCAAAGCAAGGAATTCAATTTGCATCTGAAACCGTATTTCTGTGTATTATTTTGTTCGTATGGAGATACAATGGCACTGTGAATACAACGGAAAGTTGCACTTTATTTAAATTTCTTCATTTTTGTTTAACCAAATCACAAATAAAGTTCTTTTAACATTCACTCTCACAATATGCCAGTCAAAGCCGTGCTGTGGCGGTCCCATTTGTAGAAAAAACGAGAGCGTAAGTTGAAGTCGGCCCTGCTCGACTTCGATATACCCGTTACTCAGGTTAAGGTTGCCCAAATTGTGGGAGATATGAGGAATTTTTCATATTGCGGGGGCGGTAACTCTTCAATCGTTCATCTGATCGAAAAATGATGTATGGCGGATCGATAGGTAATGATGATTAAAATATATGTCTAGAAGGTTCGAACAATCAATTTTCAAAATTGTGGGAGATATGAGTTTTTTTCATATTGCGGGGGCGGGAGGGGCGTGGCAAAATTTGAAACAAACTTGATCTGCGTGCAGAAGATACAAGTCTACACTGAAAAAATGGTAGCTCTAGCTCTTATAGTTCCTGAGATCTAGGTGTTCATACAGACAGACAGACAGACGGACAGACAGACAGACAGACAGACGGACAGACGGACAGACGGACATGTCTATATCGACTCGGCTATTGATGCTGATCAAGAATATATATACTTTATGGGGTCGGAGATGCTTCCTTCTGCCTGTTACATACATTTGCACGAACTTAGTATACCCTTTTTACTCTACGAGTAACGGGTATAATAATTTTTCTGAATTCTCGGAAATGTATGTACGTGTGTGTGTGTCTGAACACTTTAAGTTAGGGATGAGACAACCCGGCATGTCTGTGATTAAGTCACGGTCACTGGCAATCATTAAATCACACAGTGACTGCATATTTGAAGTAACAGTGTGATTTGATGACCGCCAGTCACTGTGACCAATCAGTTACGCCCTATGGTCAATCACAGTTACTAAATCACGCGTACGCAGATAAAGCTCATCTCTAATTTTTTAGGCCAAAAGTGGCCGTGTTTTTCGTGGTTTCATAGCCACAAAAATCATGTGCTTACTTCCAAGCCATCAAGAGGCAGATTATATGGCATCTCGTCTTCAAATTCTATTAAATTACTTATTATGTACATAAATATATAAATGCTATCTAGAACCCGAACCCGAACCGGAACCCAGGTTCTCAATTTGAAGGAACCGGTTGTGGAACCGAACCCCCAGAGTAGGGAAAGGGTTCGAAACCCCGAACCGAATCCCAGTCAAAATTAAAGGGGTTTGCAGCCCTGATTAATATACTTCATTTTCTAAGAGTGCTTGTTAAGCAAATATAGCTTGAACGTCAATTCAGCCGCAGCAATAATTACCAAAACTACTTTCCAAAAAGTCAAGTCTTCAATATGACCGGTATAGTCGCCTATCTCTACACTATTTACGACGTTAGCCGTACTATCGGACACTTTTGATGCATTACCTCCCATTTGAGTTTTCTAGCAGTGAGAGGAGAAATAAAACAAAACTATGCTGATATAAAAAAGGGAAAAACTAACCTAACATATTGAGGTGGGCTCCGTAGACTAATAGAATGAACACAATATTTCTTTCCCGAAGGTGGTTTTATTTAATAGCAGGGTTCGTAAATACTCACATTTATTTCAACAAACACAAAAAGCAAACCCTGATATTTTGGAATAAATATCATTATACACTTGAAAAGTGTATATTAATTTTGCCCAGAAGTTTGTGGCGCATAGAAATATTCATTTCCGACCCCATAAACTATATATATTCTTGATCAGGACGACGAGCTGAGTTCATTTCCGCTTGTCCGTCCGTCCGTCTGTCTGTCCGTCTGTCCGTCTGTCTGTTTCTACGCGAACTAGTTCTCAGTCTTAAAGCTATCGAGCTGAAATTTTGCACAGAGTCTTCTTTTTACTGCACGCACTATAGCATATAGCTGCCATAGGAACGATCGGTCGAAAAATAAGTCTTTGTGAGAAAAACTTTTTTGATTTCCATCGTAGCGTCTCCAATCGTATTATATATTTTTTTTATATGTTTCCACATAATTCTGAAAAAATTTATCAAAATCGGATGACTATATCATATAGCTGCCATATAAACGGACGGTCAAAAAACTACTTCTAGTGAGAAAAACTTTTTTGTTTTTTATCGTAGCGTCCCCAATCTTTTTATATATTAGTTTTATATGCTTTCACATAATTTCGAAAAAATTATCAAAATCGGATGACTATAGCATATAGCTGCCATAGGAACGATCGGTCGGAAAATAAGTCTTAGTGAGAAAAACTTTTTTATTTTCCATTGTAGCTTCACCAATCTTGGTATATATTAGTTTAAGATGATTTTACATATTTGTGGAATTTATTAAAATCGGATTAATATAGCATATAGCTGCCATATAAACGGTCGGTCAAAAACTAGTTCTAGTGGGAAAAAATTTTTTATTTTCCATCGTAGCGACACCAATCTTGGTAGATATTAGTTTTATGTGCGTCAACACAATTCTGAAAGATTTTATCAAAATTGGATGACTATAGCATATAGTTGCCATAGGACCGATCGGTCGAAAAATGTGTTTTACTAAGAAAAGTTTTTTTTATGGTATCAAAATTTTTATTATCAATGATTATTATAAAATTTTAAATAACTGATATCTATATCCTATATATATTTTTCCGGTTAAATCAATTGGAGTAAAGTTTTTCAAGTGTATTAAAACTTCGGCACAGTCGAAGTTAGCTTTGCCTTCTCGTTTTTTTATACACTTGAAAAGTGTATATTAATTTTGCCCAGAAGTTTGTAACGCATAGAAATATTCATTTCCGACCACATAAACTATATATATTCTTGATCAGGACGACGAGCTGAGTTCAATTCCGTCTGTCCGTCCGTCCGTCTGTCCGTCTGTCTGTTTCTACGCGAACTAGTCTCTCAGTTTTAAAGCTATCGAGCTGAAACTTTGGACAGAGTCTTATTTTTACTGCACGCAACTAATATGTCGGAACCGGCCGGATCGGATGACTATATCATATAGCTGCCATAGGAACGATCGGTCTAAGAACTAGTTCTAGTTAGAAAAACTTTGTTGTTTTCCATCGTAGCGGCACAAATCTTGGTGTATGTTAGTTTTATATGCTTCCACAAAATTGTGAAAAAATTTATCAAAATCGGATGACTATATCATATAGCTGCCATATAAAGGGTCGGTCAAAAAACTAGTTCTAGTGGGAAAAACTTTTTTGTTTTTCATCGTAGCGTCACCAATCGAAGTATATATCAGTTTTATATGCTTCCACACAATTTCGAAAAAATTTATCAAAATAGGATGACTATATCATATAGCTGCCATAGGAACGATCGGTCGGAAAATAAGTTTTAGTGAGAAAAACTTTTTTGTTTTTCATCGTAGCGTCACTAATCTTGGTATATGATAGTTTTATATGATTTCACATAATTCTGGAAAAATGTATCAAAATCGGATCACTATAGCATATAGCTGCCATAGAAACGGTCGGTCAAAAAACAAGTTCTAGTGAGAAAAACTTATTTGTTTTCCATCGTATCGTCACCAATCTTGGTAGATATTAGTTTTATATGCTTTTAAAAATTTTTTTAAAAATTTATAAAAATCGTATGACTATAGCATATAGCTGCCATAGGACCGATCGGTCGGAAAAATGTGTTTTACTAAGAAAAGTTTTTTTATGGTATCCTATTTTTATTATCAATGATTTAAAATTTTTTTAATATCTGATATCTATATCCTATATATATTTTACTGGTTAAATCAGTTGGAGTAAAGTTTTTCAAGTGTATTAAAACTTCGGCACAGTCGAAGTTAGCTTTGCCTTCTCGTTTTTTTTTTTTTAACTTTTTTTGGTATTTATTGAATCTTCTCTAAATGAGACTAACAATAATTTTGCAAATCTTAATCTAAAAACTATTTATAAGAAAACTATCTCCAATTGGATGTAGTTTTGTGTTCAGCGGCCCTTTAGTACAATCGCTGGGTTGGGGAGGTCTTTTCTTCGGAGTCGGGTATGCGTTGCTTGCAGGGTGAGAGATTGGGCAAGTTGATTAGGTGGGCATGGAGCTTCTCGATATATTTGCGTTTTATTTGGGCTATTTCAGTATCGACCAATGGGATGTTGAGATCGTTGTGTATACACTCGTTTCGAATGTACAATGGCGCTCCAGTAAAGATTCTAAGAATTCGTGATTGTGATCTTTGGAGGATGTCCACGCTGCTCGCACAGGCATTTCCATAGCCATACGTCCAAACAGGCTTTATGATGGTTTTATACAGTAAGACTTTATATTCCAGTTTGAATGGGGAACGGGAGTTAATAAGCCAGTGGAGGCTATTGGCCTTCAGCTTTATTTGAAGTTTTTTCGAATCTATGTGTTTGCGCTCAGTTAGCCTTCTGTCGAGCTGAATACCAAGGTATACAACATCACTTGATTGTGGGATCAAGGTCCCGTTTAGGTATAGTGGGGACAGGTGCTTCTGTTGAATGTGAACGTGACATGTTTACACTTTTGCTCGTTAATCCTTATGCGCCAATTGGCCAGCCACTCTTCTACTTCAGCTATGTGGCTTACCAAAAGTCTTGTTGCGTTAATTGGACATCGTGATCTGCTTAGAATTGCCGTATCATCCGCAAGTGTGGATATTGTAAGTCGGGGGTCTGTTGGGATGTCAGCAGTGTATAATACATAAAGAAAATGGCCAAGAACGCTACCCTGTGGCACTCCGGCTCCAATGGTGAACTCTTGCGTAGTGTACTCGTTATGACGTATAGAAAATACTCTGTTTCTGACGTAGCATTCGAGGAGTTTATGTGTGTTCGGCGTAAGCAGTGTCTTAATTTTGAAGATAAGACCTTCCAGCCAGACGCGGTCAAATGCTTGGGCAACATCAAGGAAAATTGCGGAGCAGTATTCGTGGTGCTCAAACGCCGTCCGAATATCTGAAGTTAGGCGGTTGACTTGTTCAATGGTCCCGTGTTTTGCCCGGAACCCAAATTGGTGAGATGGAATGATATTTTGTGCATGAGAATCAATTTTGCGGAGTAAGATCTTCTCAAATAATTTTGATAAACAAGGTAGCAGGCTAATGGGTCTATATGACGACGCTTGTGTTTTATCCTTTCCTAGTTTGTGAATCATTATGATTGTGGACTTTTTCGTTCTTCAGTTTCGAGGGCTCTGCTAAGTTTGCGTTCTGCTTCTCTCAGCCGATTCTTTGCAGCAGGTGACCTATTGCTCTGCCATTCTCTTCTTGCACGGCGTTTCTCAGTGACGAGCCGCTCTATATAGCTGTTGGTTAATCTACTACCTTCCTTCGATGTTGTTGTTTTTGCTGTTTGAGGGTTCGAGTGATAAGCTGCAGCTGTAATGATGGAGTTAAGTGTTTGGTCGGAATTTTCGATGTCTTCTTCGCTGTTGATGGTTGGGCTCAGTTCGATGTGACTGCTAATATATTTTTATCCCTTTTGCGAGGGTATATTAAAATTGTAACGATGTTTGTAACACATAGAAGGAAGCATTTCCGACCACATAAAGTATATATATTCTTGATCAGCATGACGAGCTGAGTTCATTTCCGTTTGTCCGTCTGTCCGTCCGTCTGTCCGTCTGTTTCTATGCTATCTCCTCCCTCAGTTTTGAAGCTATCTTGACCAAACTTTGCAAAAAGTCTTTAAATACAAATACGCTGCACATTTGTCGGAATCGGCCGGATCGGATGACTATATCATATAGCTGCCATAGGAACGATCGGTCCAAAAAAAAAAAACTAGTTCTAATGAGAAAAACTTTTTTGTTTTCCATCGTAGCGTCACCAATCGTGGAATGTATAAGTTTTATATGCTTCCACACAATTCTGGAAAAATTTATCAAAATCGGATGACTATAGCATATAGCTGCCATATAAAACGGTCGCTCAAAAAACTAGTTCTAGTGAGAAAAACTTTTTGTTTTCCATCGTAGCATCACCAATCGTGGTATATATTTATATACTTCCACACAATTCTGGAAAAATTGATCGAAATCGGATGACTATAGCATATAGCTGCCATAGGAACGATCGGTCTAAAAACTAATTCTAGTGAGAAAAACTTTTTTGGTTATCAATGGTAGCGCCTTTCAAAAACTGCAAGGGTATTTAAAACATCGGCGTAGCCGATGTTAGCCTTCATTTTTCTTAGCCAGTTCGTCTTGTGGGTTGTCAGGCGCCGAGGATATTCGATGATCAGAGGGCTCTCCAGAAGGGTAAAAATAATTGGGGGAATGGTCTGACGACAAATCTGCTAATGCTTCTGCAGTAACCAAGTTACGTGGAATTTTTCTTGTTATGGCGAGTCATGTCGGGAATTTTTTTGATCTCTGGCCAATATGTAGGCCTACGGTGATACATAGTCGAGTTTGTTCGATGCTCGCGTGAGTGCGTTGTATAGTTGCTTACTTTGGGGTTAGTTAGTCTAGAGCCCCAGTGGGATGTTTGGAATAATGTCACCTGCAGCTAGGAAGCGTTGACCCAGTGTAATGAAGAAGTCTATAAATTGATTTTCCGATATTGCGAAACGTGGGGGACAATAAACTGCCGACACAGTAATATTTCCTCGCTTTGATTCCACGCATATCGATGTAGCTTGCATGTAGTTTTCTGCAAATCCAGGTAGTTGGTAATGTTTAATGCGGTTTCTGACTAGGATGCCAGTTCCGCCATGAGCTTTACCATCTGGGTGATTTGTGCCGTAAAAGGCATACCCCGATAATTGAAAATTGTATCTTTACGTAAGTTGAGTTTCTGCAAGAGCATTATGTCGATTTCATTGTCTTTGTAGGAACTTTAAGCTCCAGTTTGTGGCGAGAAATGCCATTTGCATTCCAGAGAGAATTTTTAGGAGGAACTCTGTTTTGATTGTTGCGCAGCGAGTATTTGAATGAGAATGCCTTGATTTCTCATTTGTTCTTGCATTGCGTTTACGTATATACAATAAAATCTTTCAGAGTTTGCTGCAACGAGAGAAACATTGTTTCTAGTTCACTAAAGATTGATGATTGTTCCGCTTGGTTTTGTTCAATTTGCAGAGTCGGCTGTGTTTGTGCTTCGTGTGTAATATTAGTTGTGGGTGCAGATCTATCTGTTTCGAGTTTGAAGGCGCTTGCAAAGGAAACGCCTTGGGGTGGTGCTTGTTGGGACAAATGACGATCTAGCAGCTTTGGTGAAGAAAACACCCAGTGTCGAGTTTGAGGTGTAAACAGATTTACGTTTCCATACGAACTGGCTGTTTCTATGCGTAGCATTAATCCTGCTCTCCAGATCTTTGTAGACTTGGCAGCCTCTGTAGTTTGCAGTGTGGTTACCTCCACAGTTGCTACACTTTTTCGCGGTCGGATCCTCCTTGTTTGCAGGACACGAAGCAGTTTCGTGAAGCTCTCCGCATGCAACACAAACTGATCGCAAAGCACAGTAGGCTTTAGTGCCCAAATTCTTGGCAATAATGGTACATTGTACTGGACTTGTAGGTTTGTGCGGCTCCTCTACTGTAATTCTGCGATGCAACAAAAACTGTAGTTTGTAAATTGGGTGCACTCTCATTTTTTTGGGAGCTTTGTCTTCCGGGCTTAGTTACACTTTGAATAGTGGTTGAGGTTTCTTGTCCCTGTTCATAAGGTTTTTATTACGGATTTTACCTTATAACCCTGTTCAACCAAGGCAAACCAACTTCCTCTGATGGTACACTTGATTCAATGCCTTTGATAACGACTTGTAGGCCTTTGCTTCCTTTTGAGGTTGGTAATGTAAAGCTTTTATTATCTTCTAAGTATTCCTTCTACAATTAACTTAGCTTTGTTTCACGAATATTTCCTTTGCTGACGGATGTTGCAGTAGTTATTATTGCCTATTAGTGGGACAAGTTTTGTTACCAGGGCTGCACAATTGTTGTCCCTTATGTGATTGGTGGTGGCTTTAGTTTTGTGACTTGTGGAGCCACTTTATTGCTCTCAGAGGTCCAGCTGTTGACCAAGAATTCTGGCCAACTCCAGAGAGGGGATATTTGTCCATAGGTATTTATTTTCGGGGTTTGTTTGGTTCTTATAATTTGTACCGTAGGTACATAGAGTATATTGTTAGTGAAAATGTATAAAATGAGCCAGAAGGAAAGATCTCCAACCCCATAAAGTATATATATTCTTTGGATCAGGGCATCAACATGCCGAGTCTATTATGTACCTGTCTGTCACTCATCTATCCGATTAGAACGGTAAGAGATCTCAGAGATGGTAAGAGATAGAGTTTGAAGTGAAAAATGGAACATATATCTTCCATACCTGCAGGCAGATCAAGTTCTATTTTGATTTTTGCTACGCCCTTTCTGCCTCCCCCACACCAAATTTAAAAACGAAATACCTCCCCACAATTTTTAGATAGTTCGGAACATTCTAGACATATATTCTACCACTATTTTGAATCGACCCGCCATACATCATTTTTTGATCAGATGAACGATATTAGAGCTATATGTAAAAGAAAATAAAAACCAACGCCAAAACAACACCGTTGCCATTGGCAGAACTTACGAGAAAGAGAGAGCGAGAAGGCAATAGCTAACTGGTAACCTCCCAATTGGACCTTGCTAAGAATGGACCGAGATAATTGAGATGGCCTGCGGGTCAGAAATCACGCGTGATTCCTATGTGATTAATATAGATACGTTTTTGTTAATAGGAAATTATATACAAACTCTATAATTTACGGGTTTGTACTAGGTACTAGCCCCTATACATCGTTTTTTCAAACCAGATGAGTTTTATAAATAAAAATATTTTATAATTTTTTTTATAAAACCCAGTACAAGAGTATTCTTGGGTTGAATTCACCCCTTTATTAATTTTTTTTTTTTTTTTTTGTTTAATAGATAGGTAGCATCTCCGACCTCATATATAAGTATATTTCCCTTTCAGCATCACAGCCGAGTCGATATAGCCATGTCCGTCTGTCCGTCTGTCCGTCTGTCTGTCCGTATGAACGAAGAGATGAAGAGATGTAAGAGATAGTGAGTTTAACCGGTATGGAACATATATTTTATACTTTGCAAGCAGATCAAGTTTAGTTTTGATTTTTGCCACGCCCCCTGCCTCCCCGCAAATTTAAAAACGAAATAACTCCTACAATTTACAAGATAGATAGTTCGAACATTCTAGACATATATTCTATTACTACATTTTGAATCGACCCGCCTACATCATTTTTCGATCAGATGAACGATAATAGAGCTATATGTACAAGAAAATAAAAAACCAACGCCAACAACAACACTACCATTGGTAGAACTACGAGAAAGAGAGAAAGCGAGAAGGCAATAGCTAACTGGGACTTCCCCAATTGGACCTCCGTTGAGTGGAGCGATATAATGGAGATGGCCTGCACAGAAATCACGCGTGATTCCCGCGTGACTAATATAGACACGTTTTGTTAATAGGAAATTATATACAAATTTTATAATTTTACGGGTTTGTACTAGGTACTAGCCCCCAGACATCGTTTTTCAACCAGATGAACGATGGTTGAAAGAGTTGCCACCCTCAGATTTTGAAAACCTTCACACTTTAAAGTTAATAGTTTCGTACAAACAGGTACAGAGTATATTACAGTCGGGCTTTGACCGACTTTCTTACTTGTTTTCGTTTATTTATTTGTACGTACCGATCGATGCCATCACATATGAGAGCGGGTTGTTGGTGTGTCGGTACCTTTGGGTAAGCGGTAGGAAGTGCGTGCTGCGTTGACATTATTGAAACTGACTCGTGGTAATCGCTGCAGTCTTCATACTTGTTGTTGTGCTGGTTGATTTTGATTGAGCGGTAGTAAGAGTTACCGCACTTGTTGTTGCACTTGATGAAACGGTGATCAGCATGGTTGGACAGAAAGTCGGCGTTCGTCTTGCTCTTGTTGCAGTTGAACATTGAGGTCTCTCTGACTCATGGTGTTGTTGGTACTTTTACCAGTTGTCTTTTTTATTTCTACACGTTGTCATTTAGTTAATTTAATTAAATTAAATTTAAACTATTAGTTATTATTGGACATCATAAGCTCAAGTGTCTATAGTATGCCCACCCAGTGTCTTTTGTCGGGAGGAAGGTGATTTATTTATTCACTTTTTTTTTAAAAACATCTTTAAACTGTTTTATAGCGGAGCACAAGAAAAACACGTCTGACCTGGACAGCGGTATATTGCGGATGCTATAAATAAATATCATGTTCGTTATAAATTGTTTAAAACAGTGTTTTGTTTTGATAATTTGTCAAAATGATATTTATCAGAAAAATAAATATCTTTGATAGAATGAGTTCGGAAGCTCAAGATAGTAAGAAAAGCATTTATAAACAATGCAAATAGTTAAATATAATTTTTCTAAATAATCATTGATAATCAACTTAATACACTTATATGAAGTTATTCTAAAATAATTTATTGTGTACAGTTGTCCATATATTACACACACCCATTTGTGGCTACGCCATTTACGCTTAATGACATACCGCGTTTGAAGCGTCAGTCCAAGCAGATTTTTACTATGGAACAATACACACCACGCGAGCGCTCTGAAATAGTTGAAATTTACATTCAACAGAACAAGTCAATTGTGAAAACTCAACGCGTTTTTTCACATTGCCCATTTCACATTGAATGGGACCGTAAATAAGCAAAATTGCCGATTTACGCCACCGAAAATCCTCAGAGATTCAAGAAGTGCCTCTTCATGACGAAAAAGTCACAGTTTGGTGCGGTTAGAGAGAAAACCATCATTAGCCGTTTTTCTTCCAAAATGAAAATGGCCGCTGTTACCATCAACCAGGAGCGTTATCGCGACATGATGACCAATTTTGTGATGCCAATTATTCGTCGAAAGCGTATGAGGCAGTTCTGTTTCAACAAGACGGCGCTCCCACCGCACACAAGTCGCATAACAATCGATTTTCTGGAAGAAATTGTTTCCGGGCCGTTTGATGTCGAAAAGTGGTGATTTGGACTGGCCACCGCGTTTGCCCGATTTACGCCGCCTGACTTCTTCTTGTGGGGATATTTGAAGTCAAAGGTTTACGTTAACAAGCCAAGGACCGTAGAAGAGCTCAAGGACAACATTCGTGAAGAAATAGCCGCCATTCCGGCCGAAATGTTGGCGAAAACGATGGAAAATGCTGCAAAAAGGGCACAATACGCCATCAACGCCAGAGGCGGCCATTTGAGTGATATCATATTCAAAAAAATTGATGTGAAACAAATCTACTTGGGAACAAATTGAATGATTAAGATTGCCAACCGTCAAATTTGTATTTTTTCTTTGATTTTTAAAAAACATGGGTCCGTCGAAACTGTAATAAAAAAATATGGGGGCATTCTTTCTCAAACGTCCCAGTCAAAAATGAAATTTATTTTTTTCATACTTGGTGAATTGTTATCCTATATAAAGGTAATAAATTCCCAAAATATTAACTCATTTAAAAACTTGTAGAAATTAAAAATTTAAATTTTAAATTAAATTTAAAATTGAGAATATGTCATTTTAAAGCATTTTTCCTGCATGTACTTTGGAAAATAATAACAAAAATAAAAAAAATTAAAATTCACCCCTATTTTCCAAAATTAACCGTTATTTTTCAATTTGTCCTAAATAGGGTATTTTTTAAAAAAAAAATTAATCTTATTTTCATTCTCCATATATACAGAACATATATAAAAAAAAAAAAAATTAAAAAAAAAAAAGAAAAGAAAAAAAAAGAGATATAAAAAAAAAAAAAAAAAAAAAAAAAAAAAGAATAAAGAAAATAGAAAATATTTCATTTGCAATTCCCAACAGCTTATAGTTTATGATTGATAACTGGTAACTGTTGAAATCTGAGGTGGTTGTTTCTTGGGTTATTCAAATATGGGCTAACACAATAGAAAAGTCACTTGAGCCAGTTTTTACTACAGGCTGACAATAATTGAACTTAATTGGATTTAAATTGATTAAAATATAAAAAAAAAACTTGATTAAAAATTGATATGTTTTTTGGGCAAACATTTGTTAACGCGCAAGATAATTAAGCGATAATTATGCTTTCATATAATACAGGAAAATTTATCAAAATCGGAGGACTACATTATATAGCTTCCATAGAAACGGTCGGTGAAAAACTAGTTCTAGTGAGAAAAAAACTTTTGTTTTCTATCGTAGCGACAATTAACTTTTGGTATATATTAGTTTTATATGCTTTCACATAATTTTGAAAAATTTATCAAAATCGGATGACTATAGCATATTGCTGCCATAGGACCGATCGGTCGGAAAATGTGTTTTACTAAGAAAAGTTTTCTTAATGGTATCAAATTTTTATTATCAATGATTAAAAATTTAAAAATATCTGATATCTATATCCTATATATGTTTTACTGGTTAAATCAGTTGAGTAAAAGTTTTTCAGTGTATTAAAACTTCGGCACAGTCGAAGTTAGCTTTGCCTTCTCGTTAAATATAAATATGGGGATATCTAGATTTTGTGTCCTTCTCTCTAAAACCTGTTAGAGGTGGCTTTTAGCCTTATAAAATTGTTAAAATTGCAATTAAATCATTGGAGCCCAAAAGGGAAGACAATTAGTTCATATTCGAATTGATTCATATAATTTTCAAAATAATTAAACGAGAAATGCTATTCATTTTATAAAAGAATAGAAATTAAACAATATTTAATGAACATCACTGAGGCGAATTGCCGAATCAAAACAAACTTCTCTACTGCTTTTGCCCAATATCAACGTTTTAAGCTGGTCTGTTCTCGTTTCCGAATACGATCAATGGAAGTTGGTTCTTATTTTCAAACGATTAGACAATTTGTTTTATGTATTTTGCCATCAAGAAATTTGAAGTTATTCGCCGTATAATACAATCGGTTTATGAAAACGGGAACATTTACCAATTACGATTCCGCAACATTTGATTGAAATCGGAATTGGAAGAGGGGGTATGCGTGAAATACATAGCTTTATAAGGACACCTTCGCCAGCTTTGGCGACAGCTGTGAGGAAGTGTATACTATATCGTTCGGATTACGGTGGCAAGCTGCACACCAAGCAAGAGATTGAGAAGTTCGCTAGAATTTTTTTTTAGAGCCTCCGGATTTCGGATTATTTTTGAAGCCCAAACGCAGACCACATACACTCCATCTGAATTATCTTAGATGATAGATGAAGTCCTTTTCAAAAAATCATAAGCGAATGGAGAATTCCGCATGGAGTATTTCAGGGTTATCCGAGTGAGCATTCTGGGACTCCGAAATCACTCTTTTAAGGAGTCCTTGAGGAACACTTTTTTCATATATAAAGGCCTTTTTCTTCAGCGGATAAGTACCTTTTAAACACTTTTAGGAGGGTATAGGGAGTCCTAAAGGTGTATCCAGTGGACTCCGCTGGTTGGCTGGTTATAATTTCAAACGGTTTTAACATTTTCGCAATATCCTCAAATCCTGCAATTTTTCAGCAAGCAGATTATCGACATTGCCAAATAATAAAAAAAAAAGGTTTCAAGTCAAATTATACACCAGGGACACGTCCAACCATACCAGCTTATTGTTATTTTGTGAGTTTCTATTAACCTCAGTCCTCCTCAATAAGCCGCTTAAGCGGGATTTACCAGAGAAAACCGATCAGAAAACATGAACACGGCACGTAGCTCTGCGCCTGCGCAGCTGGCAAATGGCCAAAACAATACAAAAAGAAGCAAATTCAATGGCAATTCACACTCGGCCGTCAATTGCTGGAAGTTGACTTTAGGCGCGTACTAAAACAAAGATGTGTTCCTTTTGGCATTTTTTTATTGGAAAATACGTGCCGTGGGCATGAGTTTGCAGAATTTTTTATGTTTTATACTTTTAATTGATGTTTGATCTGATTTGTTCATTTGGGAATTTCACAACGTAATAGCAGCGGCTGTTTACTTTAGTGCTAATGGTTACCCCTTACACATCTCTCTCTAGGTAATTATCATCCATATGCTAATGGAGTTTTAAATGGAGATTCCAGTAAGGTAAGGCAAAAGGAAACCTTACTCTTATATGTTTATTGTTTGCATTGCAAGTTAAAGTATGATTAATGTGGGTGCTCCATTAGATACGAGTCAACAATGGCATTCGGTAGTTGCAACAGACTGAAGTCATTAGCTGGCCAAAGAAAATTGTACAACATTAAGCTGTAGGTGAACATAAGTTTTTTATTTAGAGATGAGAGAAGGAAATGGCTTTTAACTGGAGTCATGTTTTTAACGATATATTTAAACCACCGTTTCACCATTATATAGGAATGAGAATTTTTACATTGATCTTCAATAGAATTTTTATACTTAACTTAGTTTTAGTCTGCCTCCATTCTTTCCCTATCCACTCACGCAGCCATCTCTAGTCCATAACTTTTCAATCTCAACTTGTTGCTTGGCTGTTAACTGGAGTCATGTTTTTAACGATATATTTAAACCACCGTTTCACCATTATATAGGAATGAGAATTTTTACATTGATCTTCAATAGAATTTTTATACTTAACTTAGTTTTAGTCTGCCTCCATTCTTTCCCTATCCACTCACGCAGCCATCTCTAGTCCATAACTTTTCAATCTCAACTTGTTGCTTGGCTGTTAACTGGAGTCATGTTTTTAACGATATATTTAAACCACCGTTTCACCATTTATAGGAATGAGAATTTTTACATTGATCTTCAATAGAATTTTTTATACTTAACTTAGTTTTAGTCTGCCTCCATTCTTTCCCTATCCACTCACGCAGCCATCTCTAGTCCATAAGGCTGAGTTCACACTGTTCGACACATGAGACATGATAATCTAGTAGGCCCTTATGTTGTCTTGTTTTCATTGAGAATAATTTGTTATTTGACAATTAAAACAATACAACATGAAGGCTAACTAGATTATCATGTCTCATGCGTCGAACAATGTGAACTCAGCCTTACTTTTCAATCTCAACTTGTTGCTTTTTATTCAATTCACAAGTGTTTCTCTCCTCTTTTGGCGAAGCATTAATAATTTGATAATAGTTATTTTTGACTTGCTTCTCGCCTCACCCCTCATCATCCATCCAACCTGTTTCGATTTCATTCATTGCTTCTCAAAAGGAGTATTTTTTTTTTGATTGACAGTTAATCAATCTTTTGGTTTCAGTTAATTCTTTTCACACATTCTTATTCACTTTGCCTGTGAAGTTTTCTTTCATTTGTGGCCAGAATTACAGCTAAGAGAGTTAATCCTTTTGACATGAATATTTCTTGTCGTAATTTGACTTAGTGACTGCGGGAGTGTATGCCTAAGCAGATTTCCGGTTTGTAATTGCTATGAGTTCTAAGCCGTTAGTTAACACAATGCATCTGTGGGTGTTGCTGTTGAGCGGATTGTACATCCGTAAGTATATTGTTGTGTGTTTTTTGTCCAAAAATAATACGATACTGGAACATAGAATCTGTTCTAATCGGGCTAGATAGGCTGATAGATACATGGGCTTTCGATTTATGCCCATCAAGGGAACACAATATATTTTTAAAAATACTTTGTTTTAATTTCGTTCGATATTATTTCAAGTTATTAGCAATCGCTGCGATACCATTTTTTATAACCATTGCATACTGGATCCGCTAGAGGCCAAAAATATGAAAGTCAAAATATCTGAACTAAATTAATCATTTCCATTTTTCAATATATCAAATTATTCGCTTCAATAGATTATTGTGCTCCTTTCCAATTGTTCGAATTACAATCAGCGCCAAAGGAGCGAAAAAAGAATCAATTTGGAAGTACTGTGTTATGAACGTCAAATTATTATATAACTGGACATTATAAGAAAAAGGCTGCGAATTTGATTAAAACCAATATGAATATTAAAAAAATTAGGTACACTTTTTTTTTATTTCTAAATTAGAATTAAAAATTCTAATTCAAATAAATTTATGTTTTTGCTCCTTTTCTACACTCTAAATAAAAAGTAAACCAACCCCCCCCCCCTGAAAATTAGAAATTCGGCTATAATTTATATTTGGCCCTAAATTTAAGAACAAAAAATTTCTAAATATTGTGGTCAGTTTTTCTAAAATTCAATGCAAATTTTTCTTAAACCAAGGTATTAATATTAGAAAATAATTTCTTTAATTTAGAAAAACAATTTTCTTATAATCAGAAATGAATTTCACAAAAGAAGAAAATAATTTTCTTTAATCAGAAAATGAATCAAAGAAGAAAAACAATTTTCTGAAAAGTAGAAAATTATTTTCTTATAAGTACGAGAAATTTTCTCAAAAGAAGAAAATTATTTTCTTAAAAATCGGGAAAAATTTTTTCTGAAGAGGAGAAAATTATTTTATTTATTTAAGAAAATTATAGAACAAATATTTTTCTCAAAGGAAGAAAATTATTTTCTTTATTTCAGAAAAATATATTCTTAAAGGAAAATTTTTTCCTCAAAATTTATTTTATTAAATTTTTTTTAAATACATCTTAAAAATACTTCATATACAATGTAATTTCTTTTATAAATGATATTTTTACATTTTATGTAAGAGTAGAAAACTGCGCTATCAATGTTGGGAATAAATTTTTTAAGATGTTCGGAAAACAAAATTAGTTGCCAAACACTTTGTTTTACTAAATATAATATGATAAACATTAAAGTTTTGAAGCAAATAAACAAAATTAAGACCGATTTTAACAGAAATAGAAATTTCAGACTCAAAGAGTTTTGGTAATATCTTCTGAGATTCCTTCCAGGATATCTTGTTTGGGAAGTATTTTGTTAGCCACCAGATACTCCGCCACGGTGTGACTTAACAGCTTTCTGTACTTAGGGCTTAGCCTATTCTCCTTTCCGAAATGATTTAAAAGAATTTTGCCTTTATTTGAGAACAAAATGATGTGGTGCAAGTTAATCTGAAATTTTAAAGTTTAATTAAATCAAATAAATTTAAAATTAAATGTTATTTACCTTGTTCTCATTAGCACCCACATTTATATTTTTCTGTAAACAAAAGTTAAAAATTGATAAACCTGTTTCCGAACTCAACTTTTTTGATTTAAGTGAATAATTGCTGCGTAATAGATGTAGTGTGATCAGAGTTTGGTTAGTAAAATTCACAGATGTATGTATTTAACACTGATTTCTAATTTTTTTGTCAAATGTTGTCTCCATACTCTGGTTATATTATGTTATATTATGAATATTTATAATTTTGTTGTCCGAAAAACAGAACATATGTACAATGTACATATTAAAGGAGACATGAGACTATTCTGCCGGCAACCACATGCTCTCTTCACTATGTACATATGCATGTACATACATGTTTACTTACTTGGTTTTGCCAATGCTCCAGTTTTGCAAAAAATATGATTGCCTGTCCAACCATCGACGGAGGCACAATGCTATGCAATTGCTCCCATTTAAGGACGCCAAGAGCCTCAATGGAAATGTTGTGATCTGTACCAAAAATTTTTTTATATAAAATAAGCTGAAAAAAGTACCACATACATATGCTAAGTATGCATACATATATATTATATGTACATATATGAACAGACCATATACTTTAAAGTACATATGTACATACATACATGCATGCATTCCTCGTAAATTATATTTTACTTACCGGAAAAAATTTTTCCAAACGCTTGGCCATTTAATTTGGCGAGAAATGCCTCCATTTTTCAAAAGCGGTTGCGCACAACTAAATATAAAAACGCAGTACACGACGCTGATGCGCAAACGAAAAGTGCTGTCTTTCCTGCACGATAGACAGCTTTATCGACTTAGCTTTTTTTTAGCTAATTATTGCTAATGTTAGCTGTTTTAAGTTGCCATTTCAGCTTTTTTTTTAGCATTATTCCACACTGCAATTTTTTTTTGCGAAAATTGATGGTAGTGCTAAAATGTTTTGCAAATTGCTTTAAAAATACACGCTGAATGCCAAAACCACAATAAATGCAACTCCCACACTAACGCTAAATTAATTACCTTACTACATCTAAAATCTAAGTAACAATGAGCAGCACCGAGCACGTGTTCTTAATTGCTTGTTCCACGCTCTTCATCTTGATGGGCCTTATTTTTTTTTTAGAAAAAAGCCCTATATTCTACGGAATTTTTTCTAAAAACATTGGTTACTTTTCTTGAAAATTATTTTCAGAAAAATTACACTGATATTAAGAAATTGTGGTAGGAATTTTAAGGGCTTTTATGCTCTAAAACAAAGGTCAATTTCGCACTAGATTTTAGAAAGTGAGTCTAGAAAAATCCACCCTATATTAGAGAAAACGCACAACTTTCTGGTTTTTAGAAAGGTTTTTTCTAAAAATATCTTTTAAGGGCATTCTTTTCTAAATACAAAAACTTTTCTGTTAATTAGACAATTTTCTAAACAACAGGGCGATTTTAAAAATAGGGCGATTTTCTAAAATGCATGGCAAATTTTTTTTTAGAGTGTACATATAAAAGAGTTTGTCCTCAATGACTCACTGATTCACTGATTGGCAATCAACGTAGAGCCTGAACTTTAAGAGATAGAAAGCTGTAAACTTCACAGAAGTTTCCTTATGAGTTGAAAGTGAGCATTAAGGCGGGGTTTCGGAAAATTCCAACCATAAGGGGTGGAAAACCCCGGAAAAGCTACTATGGGGAAAATTTGGTTTTTCATCCGATTGACTTGAAATTTGGTTTGCAAGTAAAGTTAGCGAAATAATTGGACACCTGTTTCTCAGATTTCGGAAAACCGCCCACAAGGAAAATGGTCTGAAAATTCTTCATGGAAAAAACTATTTTTCATCCGATTGCCTTCAAACTCGGTTTGTGAGGATAGTAAGCAGAATAATTAAACTTAAGATTTTCCGATGATGGAAAATCCGCCAGAAAAGTCGAGAAATTCCCAGAAAATTCCATATGGAAAAACTATTTTTCATCCGATTGGCTTCAAAATTGGTTTGTGAACACATTATAGAAAATAATTTGACATTTGATTTCTTGGTAGTGGAATTTCGCCCACAGGCAGGAATAATGGTGGGCGCATTTCGGTTCAGTGACAATGGCTATTTATGAGCCGATCTGAATAAAATTCGATTTGTAAGCTCTAGGGTCAGAATAAATGGAAACACGTGTTTTTTTATTTCGCGAAGTTCACTGCAAAGGTCAGAATATGTATTAAATTTGGTGTAAAAGCTCTATGGGCAAGTTAAATAGGATAATGTTATTAGCTTTGCCCACACTCACCCTCAAGGTCGGATAATGGGTTGCGGGAGTGCTTGAAGGGTTTGTACGCTCAATGGACCAAATAGGCGGAAAATAATTTTCAGTTCTGAAGTTCGGAAAAATGGGGCGGGGTGGATCATTGCCAAACGTTTTTTTTCATCATTTTGGCGGCTTTACTGATGGTGGCGATGTGAAGCGCGCCGGGTTATATGCTAGTTTAGGTATATAATTGTTTTCTCACCGCCTTCGATAGTGTTTTCTCTTCCACATAAGTCATTTGTAGGTAAGCTTTAGTTGTTTTCCTCTGAATCCTCCAATGGGGCTCTTTTGAAGTATTAATGAATCCTTTTAGATTTTAATAAAGATAAGTTTAGCTGCCTACTAACGTCCCACTTTGTGCTAGAAGCTTCAGACCAAACGTTGCTCTTGCTTAGGGCTATGATTTTCTGTTAGTCTTGCAAAAAATCTAGTGACCATTTTCACTGAAATGCTTTAATTTTGTTATTTCTTAGATTCTTAGATCCATTGTATTTCATGAGGATCTGTTTGCACCAATTGGTCTAAGCATCTTATTGAATTTTTTTTTTAATTATGTAGGACCCAATTCTTCTCTAAGGACAAGGGTTCTCTAGAGTTTGCTTAATCTCACAGTATGAATCATGACGATCTTGAATTAATACGAAATTACAAAACAATAGAAAACCAAAATTGTATGTTTCGACTTGTTATAATCTGTACCATTGGTACGGATTGTGCAATTGTATGTAAAAGCCCAAAGGAGGCATATCCGATCCCATAAAGTAAATATATTCCTAATCAGCATTAACAGCCAAATCGATACAGCCATGTTCGTCTCTCCGTTAGAACGAACAGATCTTAGAGTAGGAGACTGGACCCGAAATCTATTCGAAAATAGTTTCTTTATACTAGCAGTCAGATCAAGTGTATTTTTGATTTTTTAAAGCCACGCAATTTTTGAAAACCTTGTATGTTCGACAATTTTGTAGGAATTCGGAATTTTTAAAAGGCATCTTCCGGGTTTGACATAAGTGATATCGAATGTGAACCATCTACTTTTTGAATATTTCTAAGCTACACATATACCATTTTCGAATTCGACAAATTTTGTCGAAAATTAACAGCATTGAAAAGAAACCAGGATTATTTATCGATCCACTAGATTTGGGAACAATCAGATAAACGATAGCAAAGCTAAGCAGCGTATCACAGTTCGTGTGGTGCTTTATTTAAAAGTTAATTTACGGGCTTAACCGACTTTCTTACTTGTCTAAATTTTAAAAAATGACAGGTCTTTTATTAGCTCAATACACTCGCCCACCTTATTTAAGCAGACTTTAATTATGAAATCCAGATTTTGTTTTAAGTAGGTGTAAGATTCTCTGTAATATATGCTTATTTTGAACAATTCTTAGTCCTGAAAAGACTTTATATTCAAATACTAATCCTTACAGTAAAAGGAAACGATACTAACACTTAAACTTTGCAATAATTTTCTTATCTTTTTACTTTGTCCATCCAATCCATCTGCCTTTACACAGTAAATTATAAAAGGGCATTCATGATCTCAAGATTATGATCTCTGATCGATAGGAATTTGTGTAATCGGGGTAAACTGAAATTATACTTTTTAATTATCATTCAACTCTTTATGTAAATTTGAAACTTTAGACTGATACGTAATTAGTTTAAGTACAAACAAGGAAATTATTCTTGAAATTTTCGAACAAAACGGAATAAATTCTCTTCCGTAAAGATGTTAAAGAGATGGCGGACAAAATTTACATTTTCATTTTAAATTTCTTCTAAATATTCTAAAGTTACAATCTGGGACGACATGGCAATATTGCTTTGTCCAAAAGCAACCGCCAAACATATTACAAAAATTGTTGCGCACTTTAGTTATAATAATAATAATGATCATATTTTGAATATATTAAGGCATCTGTCCAGATGTCATAAAAATTTATTTCGGTACAATTCTTCATGGAAAGCTCTAAAAGATATTTTATTGTCACAAAGCATAGTGTCAAAATAAATTTTTATGCCATCTGGAATGAGATTAAGGATTAATAACATAATATATCTGAATATTTCAGTTTTTTTGTTGTTTTAATTGGCATTTTGTCTTGCTTCTAACCAGTTAAACAACAGCAACACTGATGACAGCAGTTAATAGATAAATTTAAAGAAAGTGGCAGCACTTATACTTCATTTATACTGACTCTATAAATAAAGTGCAATCAAAGGAAAGGCTCCATAAAAGATCAGTTAAAAACGAGAGCGTATGTTGAAGTCGGCCCTGCTCGACTTCGATATACCCGTTACTCAGGGTAAGGTTTATTTAAGAATATTTTATTAGATCACAACATGCCCAAATTGTGGGAGATATGAGGTTTTATCCTAATTGCGGGGGTGGCAACTCTACTATAGCTCATCTGATCGGGAAATGATGTATGGCGGATCCATAAGTAATGATGATTTCAATAAATGTCTAGGAGGTTCGAACAATCTATTTTCAAAATTGTGGGAGATATTAGGTATTTTCAAAATTGCGGGGGTGGCAACTCTACTATCGTACATTTGATCGGAAATTGATGTATGGCGGATCGATAGGTAATGATGATTAAAATATATGTCTAGAAGGTCCGAACAATCTATTTTCAAAATTGTGGGAGATATGAGGTTTCTTTCATATTGCGGGGGCGGGAGGGGGCGTGGCAAAAATTTGAAACAAACTTGATCTGCGTGCAGAAGAATCAAGTCTACACTGAAAAAATGGTAACTCTAGCTCTTATAGTTCCAGAGATCTAGGTGTTCATACAGACGGACAGACAGACGGACAGACGGACGGACAGATGGACATGTCTATATCGTCTCGGCTATTGATGCTGATCAAGAATATATATACTTTATGTGGTCGGAGATGCTTCCTTCTGCCTGTTACATACATTTGCACGAACTTAGTATACCCTTTTTACTCTACGAGTAACGGGTATAAACAGTTTGGAGTGGCCAGATCGATTTTAGTAGGAAGTTAAATCTGCGATGACTTCCCAGTTCAATAGATTTCATAATCACACCGAAAAATATATATATTAAGATCCATTTGGAATGGATGTTAATAGAACTCTGATTTTAGGTTTCTTTTTAGATTGAATTAAATCCTAGTAGGCCAGGGAGAATGTTATATTGAAGAACCATTTTGTGGGTTGATGAGCACTGCAATGAGCAGGCCAATTTGTGTCTAACATCAGTTTAAATATCAAAAAGATGAGAAAAAAATAGAAGGCTAACATCGGCTACGCCGATGTTTTAAATACCCTTGCAGTTTTTGAAAGGCGCTACCATTGATAACAAAAAAGTTTTTATCACTAGAATTAGTTTTTAGACCGATCGTTCCTATGGCAGCTATATGCTATAGTCATCCGATTTCGATAAATTTTTCCAGAATTGTGTGGAAGTATATGAAACTAATATATACCACGATTGGTGACGCTACGATAGAAAAATAAAAAAGTTTTTTCCACTAGAACTAGTTTTTGGACCGACCGTTTATATGGCAGCTATATGCTATAGTTATCCGATTTTTATAAATTTTTCCAGAATTGTGTGGAAGCATAAAAAAACTAATATATACCACGATTGGTGATGATACGATGGAAAACAAAAAGTTTTTCTCATTAAAAACTAGTTTTTGGACCGATCGTTCCTACGGCAGCTATATGCTATAGTCGTCCGATTTCGATAAATTTTTCCAGAATTGTGTGGAATCATATAAAATTAATATATACCACGATTGGTGATGCTATGATGGAAAACAAAAAGTTTTTCTTCTAGAACTAGTTTTTGCACCGACCGTTTATATGGCAGCTATATGCTATAGTCATCCGATTTTGATAAATTTTTCCAGAATGTGTGGAAGCATATAAAACTAATATATACCACGAATGGTGCAGCTAAGATGGAAAATAAAAAAGTTTTTCTCACAAAAACTAGTTTTTTGACCGATCGTTCCTATGGCAGCTATATGATATAGTCATCCGATCCGGCCGGTTCCGACAAATGTGCAGCGTATTTGTATTTAAAGACTTTTTGCAAAGGTTGGTCAAGATAGCTTTAAAACTGAGGGAGGAGATAGCATAGAAACAGACGGACAGACGGACAGACGGACGGACGGACGGACGGACAGACGAACAAACGGAAATGAACTCAGCTCGTCATGCTGATCAAGAATATATATACTTTATGTGGTCGGAAATGCTTCCTTCACTGCGTTACAAACATCGTGACAATTTAAATATACCCTCTGCAAGGGTATAAAAAATTATTTTATAACGATCATAAAAAAATGGTTTTTTTTCTGTACACTCATTATACACTTGAAAAGTGTATCGGATGACTATATCTCCCTGGATGACTATATCATATAGCTTCCATAGGAACGATCGGTCTAAGAACTAGTTCTAGTTAGAAAAATTTTTTTGTTTTCCATCGTAGCGTCAGTAATCTTGGTATATGGTAGTTTTATATTCTTCCACATAATTCTGGAAAAATGTATCAAAATCGGATCACTATAGCATATAGCTGCCATAGGAACGATCGGTCGAAAAATAAGTCTTTGAGAGAAACTTTTTCGATTTCCATCGTAGCGTCTCCAATCGTAGTATATATTTGTTTTATACGTTTCCACACAATTCTGAAAATATTTATCAAAATCGGATGACTATAGCATATAGCTGCCATAGAAACGGTCGTTCAAAAAACTAGTTCTAGTGAGAAAAACTTTTTTGTTTTCTATTGTAGCGTCTCTAATCTTGGTATATATTAGTTTTATATGCTTTCACATAACTTTGATTAATTTATCAAAATCGGATGACTATAGCTTATAGCCGCCATAGGACAGATCGGTCGAAAAATTGTTGTACTAAGAAAAGTTTTTTCTTATGGTATCAAATTTTTGTTATCAACGATTTAAAAATTTTAAATATCTGATTTACATATCCTATATATATATATTTTTATTTTTTTTTTTATTTTTGATGTGCAATACACTTTATTTATTTATTTTACAAAATCCTGATGCTACAAGTTTAAACTTATTAATTATTTCATCAGTCACAAACACAATTGGGGATTATATATATGTATTATTAATTATATCTATTAATTAATGATTCTTTTATATTTATTTATTTATATATTATAATAATAATGAAAATAAAAATAATGTTTTAAGATTGATAGAAAGTATTTAATTTGTCCCTAAATTGTGTAGCACTACTAATATTTTTTAATGTGGGTGGTAGTTGGTTCCACATCCGAACAGAATAAACGAAAAATTGTCGCTCTGAGCTGGTTAGTTGATGGCGCATTGATATTAGATTCATTGTTCTTCTTGAAGTGGCAAAACTAAGTTTGTCATATAAATAGGAAGGCTGTCTAGTGTATATTATTTTATGGAGAAGAATTAAACAACTGTACCCAGTCCATGTTCTAAAGTCGAGATTGTAAATTTGATTAGCAAAGTTTTGTAATGTGGTCTGTTCTTCTTGTATTATATAAATATCTAGCAATATTGTTAAATGTTACATTAAGTTTTCTCTGAGAGGCAGCATCGCAGTTTGCAAATATTTCTATCCCGTAGCAAAGGTAGGTGTCAGGTACATTTTTGCGATGAGGAGTCTAAGATTTGTCGTCAAAACTCTTAGTCACGAAAAGTTGGCTTATAATTCCATGGGTTTTTCCAGCAGCTTTTGTTACTTGATCATTCCAGGACAATGTGTCATTAAATGTTATACCTAAATTAATAGTTTGAGATACATACTCAATAGGTGTGTTGTCAATTTTTAATCTCGAAAGATCTTCTTGTGCATAGTGATTTTTTATATATAACTAGGCATTTGCATTTTGTTGGATTTAGTGACAGTCCATTTCGTTTAGCCCATTCATTAACACTTAACAGATCACTATTACATAAATCGACACAATCATTTATTTTACTTAAAGGACGACTAACATACATTTGGACATCATCTGCATACACGTGCATATTACAATTAACTAGCATATCTGGGAGGTCATTCACGTACAAAGAAAAGAAGTGGACCAAGGACAGAACCTTTGGGGACTCCACGCTTTAAATACATAACAGATGAGGTTTCAGACTCTGAAACCACTGCCTGCTTTCTATCGCCTAAGTAAGATTTTATTAATTTAATGGCAGTATCTGTGAAATTAACAAATTTACGAAGCTTTGTAATTAAAACTTCGTAGTTCACCGTGTCAAATGCTTTAAAAATCAAGAAGTGTTAAAAGGTCACATTTTACCGGTTAAATCAGTTGGATTAATGTTTTTCAAAAGTATTAAAACTTCGGCACAGTCAAGTTAGCTTTGCCTTCGTTTAAGTTTCTTTTGCTACTTGCCTGTTTTTCAGCGTGAAGAAAATTGTATCTATGGCCCGCTCCGTCCTTATCTAAACAGAACAAAATCGCAAAAATCTAAATTACATCTTACCTTACCTATCCCCCGCCCCAAAACCTAAAAAGTTCTCCATCATGGTTTTGTTTCCATATTTCTTTTGCGTTTTATTTTTTATCAATTTGAAATAATTAAAATTACAATTTAATTTAAATACATTTTACAAAAATTTACTACAGTAGTTAATCATCATTTAATATTAATATTTTTATGTTGCATATCTTGTCCGATAGTTAATATTTTCATAATGTTTAAACTAAAGTCTGTTCTAATGCACGAAATTACATTTTAAGTTTATAAACTAAACATACAATATGTAATAAATTCAGTTAAATTTTTTGCGTGTGCCTCAACTTTGTTTTTAGCAATATTATTTAATTATTATGATTTTTTTATATCGTAAATTAACATAAATATTTACACAACTATTTGAACCAAAGACAATCAAAATTAATGAAAGCAGGACAGAGAATGAGAGAAAAATGTACGTAAAAGTGTCTTCAAAAGACGGTAAAGAGGCAAAACCTTCTAGTAAAAAAATAACAAAAATTATTCAAAACCCAATTGAGAATTTGCTTTAGCTGCTATTTTTTTAATGAGCTGTGTTTACGTTTCGTTTTTGTTTTTTTTACCATTGTAATTTCGTTTTAATGACGATAATTATCCTGTTGCGCAGAACTGCTGCCGCTGCTGCGACAACGTTTACTTTGGGCCGGGGTCTCACCCATGTCCAGACTCTCGTTATCGCTATCCATGGTTTCACTGCAAACGGAGTCATCCTGTTTCCGTTTGGCCGTGGCCATTTCAGCCGCATGACGTTTGCGCCATTTGGTGCGACGATTTGAAACCAAACCTGAAAATGAAAAATAAAAACCATAACTTTAATTGAAAGTCATTAAGTCACAAAACGGGGACGGGCTCACAGCCCATAAGTCGCATCATCAACGCCGGTTAACCCTCAATTAAGACAATATTAAGCACTGGGCAGAGCGAGAGGAACAACGGTTACAAATGCTTGGGCCAGAGCAGCCTGTTACAACGGGAACAGCAGCAAAAACTATGCAAAACCATGACTAACGTCTTTGGTTGCGCTTTTGACTGTTTTCGGGCAACATATGTTGCCACTGTACGGGAATCACCTCCTTAAAACAAAGAGAGAGAGAGTCTTGTAAGTGATTGACGTGTGTTATTTGTGCTCAGCAATTAAAAATTATTTTGTGTTGTTTAACTTGTCTATTTTGTTGCAAAGTTTTATTTAAATCATTTCGATATTTCACCCCTTTACCGTGTTGTGCTTCGCGCTTCGGTTGTGTGTGCTTATAAACAATCAATTTCACAAATTAAATAATCGCGGCGTCAGCTTTGTGTATATTTTGTTTGTGTAATTGTTTTGCTTATCTGTTTTTGGCGGTCCCCAAGACTAGCTTTGTGTGAGTTCGCTGTGTGCTTTGTGCATCGCTCCCGCTCATCTTTGTTGTTTGTTCTACTCAGAGCTTAGCTACCGCTACATCTTCGCTCTTATATTTTGATTTTGATTTCTTTCAATTTTAGACCCTGTGGTAACTTTGTGCATTATGGCGTGCTGCAAAAAGTCCTGCACAAATAAAGATGCAAGTGATTCGAGCAATTTCGGTTTGTAACCCGTTGGTTGTGCGATCACTCTATGCATATTAAATGTGCAGGATTAAGCGGACGTGACCTTGACAAGGTTTATTCCCCTAAAAAAGGGCTGTGGTGCCTTGAAATGGTCTTGCCCTACATGCACTGGACATTCAATTCAATTTTTTCGCGTATGTATAACAGCGTGAAAAATAGTTTTGATAAACTGCACAAAGTGTCCAAGCAACTGTCAAGCGAGTTTAGCTCCAGTTCTGAGTTGCTTAGTCAATTCAAATTGAGTCGGCATCGATGCGTCGGTTGAGCCGCAATTTTAGTTGTGCCACCGCCTGATTCTGGTGAATCGTCCCAACTCCTCCTCCATCGTTGCCAAGCACTCCCTCGAATTTTGACTTGTCGCCAACAATTTCTTTGTCTGCTTCTCCAGGAAACTTGCTGGATGTTTCACCCTTACCCTCCCTGATTCAACCTACTAACGACTTGTCCAATGCACCATTAGATAGGTCTGTTAATTCGCTAATAGTGCCTTCCGAACCTCAAGACAATGTTATAGGTTCCGCTTCTATTTCTCCTCAGCCTCCCATTCTAATGTTGTAGCTCCTCGTAGACAAGTTTTTGTGTCTAGGTTGTCTCCTGAAACTACTTGCGAGTCAATTGCAGCATACATTGCTCACAAACTCAGCAAGAGTTTATATTTCGAAGTTTAGTTTTGCTGAGCCTGGATATAGCTTCTGTTTAAAATTAGTGTCTCTTCCGAAGAATTCTAATTATATGTGACCCAAAATTTTGGCCGCCACTACTTATTGTTAACGAGTACAGGCAAAGAAATCGCAGGATAATGCCTGTCAGCTTGCCCTCTAACAGTTTTGGGGCACAAGTTGCCTCTAATAGTGCTCCAAAAAACTAGTCCAGTCCTCCGTTCTTAGTATCGTCTATCAAAATGTTAGGGGTCTTTTGTCCAAACTTACCTCTTTATTTTTGAATAGCGCATCATTTGATTTTGACATTATTTCATTTTCAGAGACCTGGTTAAATCCCTCCGTTTCTGATTGTGAAATATTGTCAAATGATTATATTGTTTACTGTCGTGATCGACAGGCTCGCCGAGGTGGAGGTGTTATGATTGCAGTAAAATCTAACCTTCGGTCGGAATGCATTTCTGTAATTGTGCCTGATGATGTTGAATTTGTTGCCGTTAAGGTAACTTTTAATCTCCTTCTGTATTCATTTCTTGTTCTTATATCCCTCCTTCTTCCGATATTCAAGTATATATGCACCATATAAACTGCATAAAATATGTTTTTACTCAATTACGAGACATTGATTATATGGTTGTTGTTGGTGATTTTAACTTGCCAAACATCGCATGGTCAAATCTTAATGGGTCAACTTATCTTGTACCATCTGCACAGCATGATTTTTTAGATTGTTTGCTTGATCTGTCTTTGTTTCAAATAAATTCAGTTCCAAATCATTTAAACAAATTGTTAGATCTTGTTTTTGTCACTGACAGTTCTAATGCTGTTGTCTCTAGGTCTTCCCCCCTAACACTACCCGAGGATTCTTACCATCCTACATTAGAAATATCTCTAACAAACCCTGGATTTACCCCTTCATCTTCAATGACTTCCGTAAAGCTAATTTTACCCTGCTTAATCAACTTATTTGTTCAAAAGATTGGTCTCCTTTATACAATGCAGTTGACATTGAAGTCGCTGTTACCTTTTTTTATGACTCTATTAACTCTCTTTGATATTTCTGTTCCAAATAGTGTTGCTTCTTCTGAGTCTCTTCAACCCCCTTGGTACTGTCCTAAGCTTTCTAATTTAAAAATATTAAGTCTAGATGTTTTAAAAAGTATAAAAACTTGTTCTAATCTTGACTTTTCTAAATACTCTGATAGCCAAGTCAAACTTTACCCTTTTTTAATTCTCAGTGCTATAATAATTATCTTGCTCGCTGTAAAATTCAATTCGCACAAGACCCTAAACAATTTTACAAATTTGTTAACTCTAAGCGTAAAACTCGACTTTACCGTCTTCATTCTTTTACATAACCAAAAGGCTAGCAACGATTCCGCTGCCGTGGACTTATTCGCTGACTTTTTCAATCAACTTACTCCCTCTGTCCCTTTTAATAACAAATCTTATCCTTATGACATTTCTTCTTCAAACTCTTTTAATGCTCCCATAATTACTGAATCTCTCTACTTTCATATTTGAAATCTCTAAAGTCTTCATACTCTTCCTGACCTGACAACATCCCTAGTTGTGTCCTCAGAGAGTGTTGTAATTCCATATGCAAACCTTTACTAAAACTTTTAATCTATCGCTTGACTCTACTATTTTTCCAAATCTTTGGAAAGAATCCTTCATTATTCCTCTTCAAAAAAAGGGTGGAAAATCAGATATCTCCAATTATAGAGGTATCGCCAAATTATCTGCTATTCCTAAGTTGTTTGAAGAAATTATAACCTCTACATTGCAGCATTACTGCAAATCGGTTTTGTCACCTTTCCAGCATTTGTAAAGAGTCGGACAACTTATCGACCAATTTGCTTGAATTCACATCATTAGTTAACGATGGATTCCCTTATGAAAATGCCAAACTGATGTCATCTACACTGACTTCAGTAAGGCTTTGACCCGTGAACCATGATCTCCTCCTCCTTAAGCTTGATCGTATTGATTTCCCTCCCTTTCTTTTATGGATCCCTTCATATTTAAAAGATAGAACTCAAAAGTTCTGCTCAGATCCAATATTTCAAAACCTGTCTACGTAACATCCGTGTACCTCAAGGAAGCCACCTCTGCCCTTTTGTTTTTTCTACTCTTTTTATTAATGATCTCCCTCGACTATATCTCATTCTCGGATACTTATGTATGCCGATGACGTTAAACTCATTTTATCTTACAACGACCCGATGCATTCTAAAAGGTTGCAAGATGATTTAAACTCGCTTCATTTTTGGTGCTTGGTTAATCATTTATTTCTTAATTGCGCAAAATGTATGTTTATGTCTTTTTCATCGTTGCAAACCTTCGCTAGCTTTTCCTATCCGATTGGCAATGAACCCTTGTAACGAATATCAACTGTCGTTGATCTTGGAGTTATTTTTGATTGCAAATTAAGCTTTAATGATCATATATCCTGTATAGTTAATAAGGCGAATGTGTACTTGGATTCATTAAGCGTTGGTCGAAGGAATTTAATGATCCCTATACAACAAAAGTTCTTTCACATCTTTAGTTCGCCCGGTGCTTGAATACTGCTCATCCGTCTGGTGTCCGCAGTATAAAAAAGCATATGGATCGTATTGAGTCTGTCCAAAAGCAATCCTTGCTTTTTGCCCTCCGCGGCTTAAATTGGGATCCCAACCTTCAGTTGCCATCGTATTCTAGTAGGCTTTGCTTATTGACCTTCCATCGTTGGCTAACCGTAGAACTGTCCTAGGCGTTTTTTCTTCACAAGTTAATTATCGGTGATGTAGACTTCTGAACTCTTAGGTCGCCTTAACTTCTCTGTTCCCTCTAGACCAACTAGAAATTATTTGCCTTTAATCTTGCCTAGATGCACAACCGACTACGCACAGCACAACCGTTTTCGGGTTTTATGTCCAAATTATAATGATGTTTATCACCTGCTCTCAACAGAACTCTCTCTTCCATAAAGTTATCTCTTTTTAGTACACTCCGGCAAAAGTCTCTAACCACATCCAGCAGGAGCAGGGGGCCTAGCTTGCCGGACCGGCTAATAGATATTCCCCACCGGGTCAGAGATTTTCCGGATGATTTAATTCATCTTTATTTTAGCTTATATTTATTTTATTTTTATTATATTTAATTTAATTTAATTTTTTCCTTTTTTTAATTTTTAATTTTAAATTTTATTTTCATTATTGTTTTATTTTATATCATTTTTTGTTCATTCTATAATATTGTTTATTTATTGTTTGTGTTTATGATTTTGTAAACATATTTTTAAGCCTTTTTTTCTTTTTCCTCACTATTCTCTTTTTTCTACTTCTATACTATTTAAATTTGTGTTAGGTCTAGTAACGTCTCTGGCTTCAATTGGCTGTGAACTGGGCATAGCTGGCCGGACGGGCAAATAAAATTCTCCCACCGTGTCGGGAGTCGTTACTAGTCGATTTGTAATTTTGTTAGGTTTTCCTTGTTAGGCTTTCTTAGTTCATTAAGCCTTTTTATAACGTATTCAGTTTTTCTTTTTTTGGTTGACAGCCACCATTTGTCGACTTTTTTTTTTCAACAAATAAACAAAACAACAAAAAACGAGAAGTTAAAACAAAGCTAACTTCGACTGTGCCGAAGTTTTAATACACTTGAAAACTTTACTCAACTGATTTAACCAGTAAAAATATATATAGGATATAGATATCAGATATTAAAAATTTTAAATCATTGATAATAAAAATTTGATACCATAAAAAAACTTTTCTTAGTAAAACACATTTTCCGACCGATCGGTCCTATGACAGCTATATGCTATAGTCATCCGATTTTTATACATTTTTTAACAAATTTGTAAAAGCATATAAAACTAATATTACCAAGATTGGTGACGATACGATGGAAAACAAGAAAGTTTTTCTTACTAGAACTTGTTTTTTGACCGACCGTTTCTTTGGCAGCTATATGTTATAGGGATCCGATTTTGATAAATTTTTCCAGAATTATGTGAAATCATAAAAAACTATCATATACCAACAAGATAAGTGACGCTACGATGAAAAACAAAAAGTTTTTCTCACTAAAACTTATTTTCCGACCGATCGTTCCTATGGCAGCTATAAGGATATAGTCATCCGATTTTGATAAATTTTTTCGAAATTCTGTGAAAGCATATAAATCTGATATATCCCACTAGAACTAGTTTTTTGACCGACCCTTTATATGGCAGCTATATGATATAGTCATCCGATTTAATAAATTTTTCACAATTATGGAAAGAAATAAAACTAACATACACCAAGATTTGTGCCGCTACGATGGAAAACAACAAAGTTTTTCTAACTAGAACTAGTTCTTAGACCGATCGTTCCCATGGCAGCTATATGATATAATCATCCGATCCGGCCGGTTCCGACATATTAGTTGCGTGCAGTAAAAAGAAGACTCTGTGCAAAATTTCAGCTCGATAGCTTTAAAACTGAGAAATAAGTTCGCGTAGAAACAGACAGACGGACAGACGGAATTGAACTCAGCTCGTCGTCCTGATCAAGAATATATATAGTTTATGAGGTCGGAAATGAATATTTCTATGCGTTACAAACTTGTGAGCAAAATTAATATACACTTTTCAAGTGTATAATAATGGAATAGGGAATTTCGCCCCCCTCTAGCTTATTTCTTGGCATAATTTCTACATTTGTTTAATTTTTTATGATTCTATTTTTGGTAAGGGATTTTTGAAAATTTTGTTTTTTTTTGTGCATTGTGGTAACTCTTCCAGAATAATTAATTCACGAGGTTTTTCTTTAACACGCACGAATAACGTACAGATCACGGATGCACACACACGAAATGTAGTGTTTTCTCACAAACATATCGTGAAGCGTCGTGACACATCGTGACACGTTAAAATTCACCTCTAATAATAACCATATAAAACTCTCATAACACAACTCGACGATCCTATATTCTATTCCAATGATTCATTATTATTAATACTACACCTCGTGTCAATAAATATGAACGATTTTTCACGATATGATTTTTTGGATTTTAGGTTCGTTTCAGAAGTCGAAAATCTGTCACCGGATACCCAAGTAATTGAACCATTTAAGCATAAACAAATTTGTTCACATAACCATTTTCATTAAATACACAAATGTGATTTTTTTATATAGTGAAAAACCTAGATACGTTGAACAGGACTTGCAAAAACTAGTTTTTTTATTTAGAAAATGCTAGGTTCAATAATGTGGCCATCGCTGTACATGATACAAAACATGTGTTCGCGTTATATGTTGTCACCCAATAAAAACTATAAGGATTCTTAGTAAATTGCTGTTAAAATAAATCATTTATTTGAATCAAACTTTGAAAAATAACCCAATAAGAGCGTCTTCCTTTATATAAGAAGCCCTGGCTTGGTTAAGCTTAGTACTCAGATCGACCAAAAAAATTATTTAGTCTTAATACTTTATATAAACCAAAACACTTTTGGCTTTGCTTTGATAGAATTATCTGTTCGAAAGTGTTTCTATTTATATGAATTATTGTGCCAAAATTAATATTTTGTCGATTTAAGTGCTAGGCTTTTAGTTTGACCAGATCTTAGCACAAGCACGAGGCAGCACGAATTTCGTGAAAATTGTCCAAAAATAGGAGGATTGCGCAGAAAAAAATTAATGCTGCAAAATAATTTACTTGGCAAAACAGTGACAAATCATGCGATTGAAGCATTCTTGGGCATTATTGGGACCATCAGACATTTTAAATTAAGAAAATATTACATTTTAAAACTGAACATGAAGCTACCATTAGAAAAACGTAGAATGGTCACCTTTGAATGGTACAGAAACATTTTTCGCAAGAAGTTTTAGCAGACTTCAGGAAAACCATTCGCCAAAGACAGATTGTTCTTCAGCACGATAATTGGAAACCTTATAGATCGAACCAAACAATAAAGTTTTTCGTATTGTTTGGCCCCGACTATAAAAAATAAATTGATGGCTCTACGTTTTGCGAGGTCGCAAGATGCTGTTGAAGCCTTCAAAAACTCGTTTGATGAGCTGTCTCCTTATGAATGGCAACAATTGCTACAAAAATTGGTTTGATTCATAGTTTAAAGCCTAATCGGAATACTAGTTACAGTATCGGTTACTTAATTAGCCAATGGACTTATTTCTGTTATATAAAGATTATGGTTTTGGAGAATCGGTTACGTTACGTTTAATGGTTATTAATTGTTTTAAGTATTCGATTTTGGTTACGGTTAAATTTATTTGCATAAAATGTTTATTTAAAATGTGGGGAATTAATTAAAGCCGGGAAATTGTGTATATGGATTTAGTTCCAATTTGATATCCAGAAGTATTTTCCTTCATTTAAAAGTCCCTTATATGATTTTTGATTTAAGACCTGATCTTAGATGACATACATTTTATTTTCGGCACAATGCTTCATATAAATTGGAGCGCTGTTCAAAAGCATTCTGATTTCAAAGCTCTGCGAAATGTTTCTATTCATTATTCAAAATTATGTCATCTGAGATCAGGCGTTAAATTAACATTTTTTTAATCATTTAAAAATATTGTAAAATTTTTGTATTTTTGATAGTTATTCCTCGTTCAGCAGCTTCATGTAGCGGATTTTTTGTTATGGTTACCCAACAGACATCTTAATTAATTAAGCGTTTGTTGATCCAAATAATTCCTGCGAGGATTCATTACAAATTGTAATCCTTTAAACAAACTCTAATCGTTCTTCAAGCAAAACTTCTAAGACCCATCATTGGAGTAGAATGGAATGATTGAACAAGGAAAATAGAATGAGAGAACTGTGTACCAATGTTAGGTGACACCATTAATAAGGTATAGGGAGACCATTCACAGTCACTGACTTGATGGACATCCTAATAAGCTCGCACAACAATTGGAAGGCTATTGTAATGGTCCCATATAAAATATGAAATTCAAAATGTTTAAATTTCAAACTCAACGGTTTTCGTTTGAATGCATGCCTAAATGCTCTCAAACGGTGCTACCAGCTGATCATTTCGATCGAGTTGGTAGCATCCGCATTGAGCATTATTCTTTGGCTGTGGTAGTTATTCTAAATTGTCTTGCAAAAGAAAAGAAGAAAGAAAACGTGATTCTGCGCTTCAACTGGGTTCTTGGAGGTTACCGAAGAGAAATTCGTTCTTTCTCCTCGTCAATGTGTCCGGTTGAACAAAAGTTAAGTCATCTGCCTGTACGCAGCTACCCAGACTGTATATTAGTGTGTGTGTGCATATGCATTTTTTTTTTGCTTGCACAACAATTTCTGCAATCATTCTACATTAAAGACAAGATATATCAAATTGTAAGCATCCATATAGGGATTGGTGTAGCTTAATCCTCAACCGTGCTGAATATTTGTGTTCCCTGTCTAGCCATCCGCACATAAACCCCAAAGCGACAGTCGTGTGTCGGCCACACATGTGCAGGCCAAAACACATACATAGACGAGGAGAAAGACACTTTTTGGGGCTTAGCATCTCTAGTTACCTACTAGGAAAAGCAAGCTATCTGCATTCTACCGGAACAACTCGCATCTGTAGAGCTCCTATCGCATAGAGTGCCCGGACAAGTTCCTTATACCCGGATCGATTCTGTGACCGCATGGTCATCCCTGTATCGTAGGCTCGCTGGAATGGACTACGTAGGACGGTGTTCAACGTTCTAGTTATTGTGCAAAGTTACGAAGACTGGTATAATCCAAGAAGCTGGAGTCCTAACCTAGCTCATCGGAGTGTGATGTACCCATAGCTACCCTTGTTGGATAGATGTTGATCCTACAGTCGGATTAGTTGTTTTGAGCCACATGGCCTTCTCACCTTAACCAAACAATCATGTTGGAAAAACTGTGTTAACTTTTGAATTCACTCAAGCTACGAATACCCTTTTTATTTGAATAGTTTCTAATGTTAAATTGTACCTTTGGTAATCAGCCATGGTAAAATAATACGAATAATTGAATATACTGAAACCACTAGATATACGTCTGTTCAACAAAAAGGATATTCTTGCTCATAGTCGTAGGCAATGGTCTTAAAGTGAAACATGTTCTAATTTATGTAAATTTTACAGTTGACTTGATTTTGTTGGAGTTTTGATTCATGTGCTCATAACGAATGCTCATTTAAGCACCATCTAATCATCTTTTAACAGCAGCAGCCGTCACAAGGAAAGATCTTTCTGCGTGGGACAAAAAGCTTGACGTAAGTGCCGATTTATATATTATTATGGATGTTGCTTAAATTGCACAAGTTCGAGAGAGTTGGTATGTGCAAAATATTGATCAAGTGGAAAAATTAATTATTATCAGCCCTTGTTTCACTTTGAAGGTTGTCTAGTCTTTGCGCAAGTTTAAAAATATATTTATATCAATTCCATATGGAAATCTTTTGAATATTCAGATTCTTGAATTCTTGTAAAATGTTTCGAAAACCAGATTTGCAGTCTACATAGGCAAAACACAAAATAATGCCCAACTTTGAAATTTTTATATTCTCTAAAATTATTTCTTTAATTTTGCTATATTTAACTTTCTTGAATAATGTAAAATCTTCGTAATTAAGTATCCCCTTGAATTTAAGTAATACAGTGTTGAGATTCGCATTAATTGAATCCACACAAAATGAAAGGAAATTGTGAAGCTATGAAATCTCGTATCGAAATCTTTATTTGTTTTTGTTATTAATCTTCTCAAGATGAATTTCGTTAAGTTACACACAAGAAGTGTAAATTATTTTGTCAATTATATTAATTTGAAAATGATGTTCTAAGTTTTGATTTCTTAAGGCATGGGGACATAAAATGTAAAGAGATCTTGCATAAGGGGTCCTCAACTGATAACTCAGTTGGAGGCCATGGTCGGGTGGGTTAAGAAAAAGGGTGGCGACTAACATCGAAGCCACAACCACATTACTCCTTGATGGACATACCCCATTTGATTTGTAGAAATTGGACCTGTATTTGTTTTTAGTTTTATGCGCGTACTCTCAGGTCGTGCAAATGTTAGTTTTCTGTAGGGACTCTATAATAATTAAGATTCGTAGTCAAGGATATTGGCAGCAGCAAAGAAAAACAAAAACCGAAAGAGCTTAGTCTTAAAGGGTCCACAATTGTAGTTGCAAAATTCCACCTTTTGCTGAAATCATATTATCTAGATATGTCACTACAATTACTCCTGCAATTCGCTACAGAGCCTTGGGCTCTGGAACGTTTGACAGGTAGGATGCTAAAGAATTTTTGGCATCCAACTGACAGGCAGGCTGCTACAGAATTTTTGGCGCCCAACCATGGGACAGGCTTGGAGGAGACTGATTCCATCATCGTATCAGAATCTTGGCGTGTTACAGCATTTTCAGCGCTCAAGTCGTGGAAGTGGTAAAAGTATCCAACGTTCCTGTCTAAGTTCGACGTTCTGAACAAGCTGCTGAATAGTTGCTACCAGCTCGTTGAATTTGCTATATGAATTGACATAAATCTTTTTGAATTTTGTTATATTAAATAGCACTCCAATTTGATAAGGAGTTGAAAAATTTAATTGGATGAAGTAGCTTATTCCGTTTGGAATTCATTCGTGTTAGCTCAAGCTAGATGCATTGACCACAGAATGAGATAGTTCAATCTAATATATATTCAACGTTGACATAAAATGGTTGTTTGAGAAATTTTTTTTTGGTCAAAGGGTACTCCTGATTCCAAAAAGAAGATCTGAAACCCATGGTCAAGTACATCACCTTAGTCGAATTTGCTCGTTTGTTTTCTGGTGAATTTTGAATATTTTTTTTGGTTTGTGAAGTATACAGCAGGCATATTTTGTTATTTTGTTCTGGAATTCGAGTATTTGAGCAATTGAATATAGTCGACCGAATGTTTAAGTTTCAATCTAGAACCTGAATCTTGCACCGCAGAAAGAAATAGTTAATTTCATTTTTTTATGGTTTCTTTAAAGGTTTTATAATTTGTGGATTTGTGATTGGATTTCTGTTTTGCAGGTAATACGGAAAGTATGCATAAGCGTAATTCCGTCCGCTAAATAAGATTCAAGACATTCAATAAGCAAAAAAGTATTATCTGATAACCGTATTTAGTTTCAATAACCCTGTTTTATATCTAGTCCTCAAGGTAAAAATGTAGGTAAGCAAGAAGACCCATTTGCTTTTTATTGTCCCGAAGATGTCGTTAGAAAAGAATTATTAATGATGCCATTACAACATACAGCCATGCTCCCATTTCACTTTCGCAAAAATTTTGCGATTTCAAACCGGTTTTAGGAGCAAATTTGGTCTCTAAATCGCAAAATGTTTGCGAAAGTGAATATGGAGCCTGGCTGATAGTTTTGAAAATCAAAATCCCCCTGGAAATAGCCAGGAAAATGTTTGTGTAATCTGCAATGAGATTATGACAAATACGCAAACTTGTTCCATAACCCCGTGTAAAACATGTGTTTCATCGAATATGCATAGAAACCAGATTAACGTCTGTAGTACTGCTGTTCTGGAAAAAGATCTGAGATTGGTGGTTGGAAATTGTTCTCCAAAGCCAACACAAACAGCAGCCCCGACTAAGCAAGTCGTAACAAGTTCAGTGGCAAGAGGATTAAATATGAATTTAGAAGGAGATGTAGTTTCAGGACATGTGCCCAGTGGTACAAATCATCCATCGTTAGAAATTAAATTAGCCATAGTACGAATGGAGCTACAGTTGAAGAAGTCGAAAGGCCTAATCGCAGAGGTCAAGGTAGAGGAAGAGGTAGAGGCAGAGGTAGATCCTCGAATGTGTCTCGACAGAATGAACGCACCACATAGTCAAAACCATTATCCAACGGAATTGCCGCTAGAGTCAAGCCCAGCTAATATATCTGCTTCATCGGCTTTTCAGCCTCGAAGAATTGCTGACATTATTCAAAAGTGGGGAATCCATTTTGATGGCACAGCAAATGGATTGGCTGTAGAAGAATTCTTATACACAGTCAAAATCTTAACTCGGAAGAACTTAGATAGTGATTTTGAAGGAGTTAATACGAATATCCATAGTTTGTTGACTGGTAAAGCAAAAGACTGGTATTGGCGATACCACAAACAAGCTGAAAACCATAATTGGGAAGATTTTTGCTAATGCATTCGTATGCAGTATAGAGATAGCCGTTCAAACAACGAGCTACGCGAACAAATTCGAGCCCGAAAACAAAAACCAGGTGAATCGTTTGAATCATATTTTGAAGCTATTTGTCAGTTAATGGATAGAGTGTCTGTTAAGATTGAAGAAACTGAACTAATTGAAATAGTGCAAGCAAATTTGTTAACCGATATCAAAGACCGATTGTTATTTGAAGAAATCTACTCTATTTCGCATTTGCGCAGGCTAGTCCAAAAAAGAGAATTTTCTTCAGGATGTTGGTAGATCTAGATCTATGCCAATAAAGGTAGCGATCCAGGATCGTTTAGAGAATATGGCGTAGAAAAAGAGATGCATGATGAAGATGATATAGTCGAGGTAGGCGATGAAATTGCAGCTGTGCAAAAACACCCTGCTAAAGTCGTGTGCTGGAATTGTGAAAACGTTATCGAAAGAAAATGAAGTTGAAAAACAGGATAGCCCACTAAAATTTTTGACATATCATGATAGGTTACAAAAATATTTAGAAATAAGAAATAAAATTTTTGCTGAGAAGAAATTAAGGATTAAGCGAAATACTCAACGAATGCGAACATATTTTCGAAATATCAAGAATTAAACTAAATTAGTTGTGTCGACAATATTTCAGAATAAGCAAGATATGAGAAGTTATGCAAATGTATCATTTTTGAATTTCTCAGAATTAGGTTTGCTAGACGCAGGAGCCAATATTAGCTGTATTGGCTCAGTGTTAGCGCAAGAAGATTTTAGTAATTATCCAGAATTTAAACCTATAGTTTCTCAAGTAAGAACTGCCGATGGAAAAGGTCATAAAGTACTTGGAACTTTAAAAATAAACATGAAGTATAAAGAATTGGAAAAATCAATGGAATTATATATAATACCATCGATTACGCAGAGGCTCATATTAGGTATAGATTTTTGGAGAAATTTTGATTTAGCCCCTGGAGTTATAAGTTCCATTTGTAAGGAAGAAATAAGTTATTCTAAAGAAGACTTTGATAATTATCCTTTGTCTGATTTAGAGTTAAAACAATTAGAAGCAGTTAAATGCTTATTTCCCGATTTTAAAACACAAGGTCTTGGGCAAAAGTCACTTATAAAGCATTATATTGACGTGGGAGGAGCTAAAGCAGTGAAAAAACGTTATTATCCTGTTAGTCCTGCAGTGGAGAAGCTGATGTACACTGAAATAGATAGAATGCTAAGTTTAGGAGTTATTGAACTATCCCAAAGTGCTTGAGTTCACCCATGAGAATGGACCTCAAGCCAAACAAAGGATGTGTTTAGATGCAAGAAAATTAAATGAAAATACGAAGAAGGATGCTTATCCGTTACAAAGTATCGATGGCATTTTTGGCGAGTCTTCCAAAAGCAAATATTATATCCAAATTGGATTTAAAGGATGCCATTGGCAGATCGAGTTGTCAGAAGAGTCAAAGCCACTCAACAGCCTTTACAGTCCCTGGTAGACCGTTGTTTTCAATTTACAGTCATGCCAGGTTTGGGTTATGTAATGCGCCGTCGACGATGTGCAGGTTAATGGATGAAATAATTCCAGCTGATTTTGCGTCACTGTGTATTTGGGTATCTAGATGATCTTTGTATTGTTTCTTCGGATTTCACACTCATTTAGCAGTTCTTGTTCGTATTGCCGATCAGTTTCGCAAAGCTAATCTGACGTTAAATCTCACGAAAAGTCAGTTTGTGTAACTAAGATTAACTATTTGGGTTACGTTATAGGGAAGCGAGTAGTAGGGGAATGTATGTTCTGAATCAATTGACCTTGGACCTTTGGCTTTGGGAATACGGTCACACTAATTTGGTGTTTTTATTTTTGGTATTTTTTTTGTTTTGGTTACGCCTTGGCCGCACTAATTAGGGATTATTTGAATTTGGGTGTTTGGTCACACTGTTTTTTTGCCCGTTAAATTTAGAAATTAGGAGGTGCTATTTTTGAATTTTGGCCGATAGTTGGGCGCAAAATTTAAATTTTGATCGTTTTATTGTTTCCCACCTCTGATAAATGGCGCGAAGTTTGAATTTGTGAATTTTTAAGGTTTCCCCTTCCCCTATTGTAATGGCGCGAAGTTTGAATTTGTGTGGGCTTTTTGAATTCTAGGTGTATGATCACACTAATTAGTGATTTTTTTTGAGGCGGGAAATTTGAATTTGTTGTCTTTTGGTGTGTTTCCATCCATATTGATGTGGCGGAAATTTGAATTT
>JAEIFT010000889.1:0-45904 GCA_018904225.1 Lordiphosa mommai
GTACACCAGATCAAATTCTGGAGAGAGAAACCATAAGAGCTTTTTCAATTTGATTTCTTGTTTAGTATTATTTATTAATTAAATTATAAAATTTATAAAAAATATTTTGCAATTCGAGGGCTGTTCAACAAGTTATCGGCCTGCCAATTAAGGTCTAAAAAAAAAGGTGTAGACGTGGTAGCCCTGATTCCGGGACCCAGGGATCGGGAATGGAAACGGTAAATGAGGTTATGATCAGAATTGATATATCTCTTGCCCATACCTCAATCATATTTTTTCAATATTTTTTTAAAAAATTGACGGCAATTTTCAAAATATTTTTTTTTTTTTTTTAGTTAAAAAAAAAATTGTTACTTGTGGATAAAAACATTCGGTCGGACAGGCGATCAAAATGGTTAAATTTTCTAAAAGCCTTAAAGTTTTGAGCAACGTAAAAAATGCAAGAACTTTGCTCCATTCATTTTAATTTTAAATTTAATAATTTCGTATATTTGAAAATGGTTTTAAGGGGATGAAAGAGGAATGTCCAAGCTATAATAATAATGCAAAACAAAACAAAAATAAAAATAAAATTTTTAAAGGAGAAGACCCCTTTAAAATCATTTTCAAATATATATATTTTTTTAATTTTAATTTAGTTTTTAACAATTTCATCATTTTGAAACTGTTACATTTACACCCAAAAAAAGTAATCATCAAAATGACACAATTTTGTCATAAATTTGAAACTATTGAATATCTAATTATTCTCAATACTCAAAGTATCAAGTTGATAATTCGATAGTATCAAAATTATACTTATTTATATCAGAATGACATTTCTTTGTATTTATTTGTAAAGTATTAGTTTGAAACTTTTTGCATTATTTTGATACTAGCCTTTAACAATTTGGCAATAATAAATAAAAAATATTGTACATTTTTATTTTTCTGAAATTTAGTTGCCATATTTTAGACGGCATACACAAAAGGATGTGTTGTTTACCCGGCTTAATCACAAGACGGCAAATTAGTGAGAGTTATACTGATTGTTTCAAGTTTCATTAGACTCCTTCTTGCTGCTGCGCATTTGTCGCCTACTATCAAGTGCCCTATTTATATCATCAATGAGCTGAATAACAACTTGAGAATTACAAGTGTCAGCATATATGCAATTTGCTTTGCTAGAGAGAATCGAGTATGACAGTTGAAATTTTCGAACTAGTACTCGATAACATCGAAAATGGTTGATTTTCGAATTGATACTTTAACGTAACATTTTAATAGGCATAGGTTCAAGTTAACACCTCTTATATTAATTTGATACGTTCTTTTAATTATATTGATACAAAAAAAAAGATGCTGGTTGTAGTTTCAATTTGAAACATCGCTTATCAAATTAATATGGATACGAATTTTTTTGGGTGTAGGTTTCTTATAAGTAAATAGGGTATATTAAAGAAGAAGAGTGGCTGTAGTGTTATGAAAGGATTCCCTTCTGATTCGAAGGGGAAAATTTAGTTACTCTAATGATTTGCTCGCATCAAAGGTAATAAGGGTTGCCTTAAAGGGAGCCAATATCGCTACGAATTACTGAGATTCCGACGAATTAAGGTCTTTACCACCTCGTCGGGACTGTAACCACTGAGAAGATAAGAGTAATTGTTGTAATCCCTGCAAAGGACTCGAAATGGAAAATTAGAAGCATACAATGAAGATACATTAAAAAGTCTTAAGGGAATATAATTCCAAGTTTGTCTCGAGATAACTTGAACAAGTAGGTTTGATGCATCGATATCACCTTCAATGAGCTTGCGCAAGAACATTATTCCCATCATGGTGCATATATGCTCTAGTCTTGGTAAGTCTAAACATGTAAGGAGGAAGTCTTAATAGTGGATCCCAACTTAGGTTTAGCAGAACAAACCAAAGCAAACCAAAAATGCTAAAGGGTCGGACTCACGATGTTAGGATCTTCAATTTCTATAGACCAGCGATTAACAAATCCCAGCATACCCATGCACAGTGGTTGCACTTACATGGGTGAACGGCCATAAATACTTTTAGTGGTTAGTGTAAGTTCTTTGCATAGTTAGAACTTTAATACGAAAATGTGGTCGTAATTGCAAAAAGATTTTGATAACAGAAAAATAGACTTGGAAAACCATATTGTCGCATCGAGTAGTTGCCTCTCTCCACTAAGGCAGATATGTACATTAGGGCTGGTCAATTTTTTTTTTTTTAATAGGCGTATAGCAAAATTGCAATCTATTGACAATTCTAAGAACATTTGGCCAAGAAACCATTGGTCTAAAATAAAAACTTAGCCGCCGCATATCAACGAACTTTACCAAACAAAATATTACAAATGAGATTTTAAAATTGTAGAAAATTGGCGGAAATTTGTTAGAAACATTTATTTTTTTTTTTTTTTCATGTATATGTTGCTTATAAACTATTACTAAGTTTATGCACAAATAAAAAACCATGATTTTTGCTCTTCCAAGTATGCTATATTTCATAATTATGGATATTTCTCTTATGCTCTTCCAAGTATGCTATATTTCATAATTATGGATATGCTATTTAAAAATAAATAGTTCTTAAATAAAATAAAGATTGCATACTTTGAGGGGCAAAAAGCATGATTTTTTTAATAGTATAAACGTAGTAAATTTTATGTTTATGCTATTTCTTTTTGCCCCTCAATGTATGCAAACTTTATTTTGTTTAAGAATTATTTATTTGAACGAGATAATGTATAGTCAGTTATGGAAGCATCATACATAATCCACATTGTCGGACCACTTAAAGGTAAACAAAAATTATAAAGGCTGCTAAAAAATTATATTTTATATTAATTTTATTACTTAAACAAAGCATACTTGGAAGGGCAAAAATCATGATATTTTTATTTGTGCATAAACGTAGTAATAGTTGGTTAATTATTGGGGTACTTTTCAGGGCAAATTACATTTAAAAAAAAAACTCTATTATTTACACAAAATTAAAATATAAATTTTAAATTTTAAATACATTTAATTTACATGCAATTTTATATTGAATGAGGGAAAGAAAATTTTCTTTCTTTATAATAATTATGTTAGCGTATTGTAATTAATGTTATAAAATAAAAATAAAAAAAACTTCCAAACGAAGTAAGCAGACTAAGAAACCTTAAAAAGTCAAAACTTTTTAAAGATAATCAATTTATTTTCTATTGCCCGAGTTCAGTTAAAGTCAACTTGTCGCACTTTGTTACTCACTTTGCCTTTATTTATACAGGTTTGACTTTAACTATCCCCCCAGGTAAGCTCTCGAATTTCCAGCCCACACGCTATGAAACTTCATACCCCAATGCCCATCCCAACGTTCACCTACCATGGCACTGTTTACTGTCATCTCGACGACGTGCAGCGTGTAATTGACGCGTCTGCCGTCATCGTTGAATTTGATGTCGCCTGTAAGGCCCTCGATTTCCACCTGCAGGAGAGTAGAAAAAAAAGAAAACATGAACGTTGTGTGTTTAATTGCTTTGTCAGCTAGCTAGAGCATTATGGGGCTCTAGCCGTGGTATCGGTGTCGTCGTCATCATCAACATCAGTGCGCTAACTCACCTTTCTCAAATAGCGCGATATTTTATCGCCATGCTCCCAGGCATTCACCCAACCCTTGGCCGTGTTACAGTCCAATGCGCGCGAGGCCATGTTATTGGAGCCGGAATCGTTGCCGCCGCCGCCGCCGCTGTTGCCGCTGCTGTTATTGAAGTTGTAACCATCGCTGGACGTTGATGCTGCCGCCTGGGCCACCATTAGCGTTTGGCTGCGACGCTGCACATTGTTCCTAAATTGATCCGGTTTCTTGCGCAGAATTTTGTTGAACGCCTCGACCAACACAAATACCGCATCGTACATGAGTGCCGCCTGGGCCTATGATTGTAATGTGAAAGGGACTTGGGTTAGCTGCTGGCATTTAATGAGTGCATTACACGCTGTTATTCACAATTTTCCCAGCCATTGCCCCCAGGGGAGGGTTAGGTGGGGGAGGGGGGGGAAAAACAGTGGCGGTTGCCTTTCATTTTATTTATTCTAGTGGGTGTTAATGCTGATGCTGGAGCAAAGGGTATACTCATTATTCCCCCAGCAGGGAGGATTGTTTTTTTGGGAATTAATATTTAATCAAAAATGGGCAAAAAAAAAATGACCTAGCTTATGGCTAAACTTTGGTATTCTCGGTAGAACAAAAAACCTTTTTCTAACATAACTTTACATTAAACATTTAATTCTTTAACGACAATGACAAAAGGAATTTTTAATACTTATTTCAACTATTTCACAGCTCTATTCCCCTGACTGAAGACTAAAGGTTACACATTTGATTTTAATCTAATTTTTGCACCAATATTTTTTAAAAATAATTTTTTCTAAAATTTTCTAAAAAATTTTTAATCAATTCTTCATTCATCAAAATTTATTTCCGAAATTTTCCTAACATTTGACAAAGTTATGCTTATTTTACTAAACACATCTCGTTTGCAATTCTTTAATCTAAATTGTTGTATAATTTATGTTGCCTACTTTCCAGCGCTCAATGAAATTGTGCAAATATCAAATGAGAGAGAGCGTAGAAGAGTCTTTAATGTGTATTTCCCCCTCTTACAAACACACACACACACAAGTCAAATAAATAAACAAACATTTTCAAAGAGAGCAGCAGGAGCAGCAGCAGCCGCCGCTCGCTTGTCCTGTAGCTGAATTCAACTAACATTTAAGCGCCACAAAGTGAAATCTTTGTCAACAAGGATAATGCCAAGGAAATACAAATATAAACAGCAGGCAAACGCAAACTAAACCAACTTGCTGCTGCTGTCGCAATAGTTGCCTCTTCGGTGTGCCAACAATGACAAGGACAACGAAGCAGCCGAGCAAGGACACATGTGTGCCTTTGACTGCAACATTTTGCTCTACACAAAAAAAAAAAAAATAATAAAAGAACGAAAAAAAGAAAAAGTGAAATCTGTCGCCCGTTGTGCTGCTATTTGACTATACAACACAAACACTGGCACAAAGCAGTGCAAACTATACTCGCTCTTTCTCTTTGTCTCTCTGGGGTAGGCCATGATTTGATAACAAGGTAAGGCAAGGTGGAAGAGCACAATTAACAGTCAGTAAAATATTTTAGATTTGTACTCAGCACAGCAAAGATTGAAAAAAAAATAAATAAAGCAGGACCGATTTCGCTCATTACAAAACACTTTTTTTTCGAAAACTGTTAACAATAAGCAACAGACAAAAAATACCATATCAGAGGTCCTTCACGTAAAGCACGATTCACGAAAAAAAAACTCTTGACGCACACAGTTTTTCGGGCGATTTGCGTGATGCACTATTCATAAACAATTTAAGGATAGGGTCACGAATGATCAGTCCCACGCTAAAACGAACATGCCAACATGTCACTCCTTTTATTTCGCCGTTTTAACAATTTAATTCTTTGAATTTCATTCTTAAGTTTTCTTTTCTTTTTTTACTACGTTTATGCTATTAAAAAATCATGAATTTTCCATTATTATTTATGTTTATAAACCTAACATATACTACGTTTATGCACAAATAAAAAAATCATGCTTTTTGCCCTTCAAAGTATGCAATGTTTATTAATATAAATAATTAAGACAAATATTTATTTATTAGTAGCCTTTACACTCATTATTTTTGTATACCTTTGACTGCTCCGACAATATGAGTGAATGTACAGAGTGGATTATGTAAGATGCTGCCATAACTTCCATTAAATTTTCGCGTTCAAAAAATAATAATTGAAGAAACTAAAGTTTGCATACTTTGAGGGTCAAAAAAGGCATGATTTTTTATAAGCATAAACGTAGTAATACTTGGAAGGGCAAAAATCATAATTTTTTATTTGAGCATAAACATAGTAATTAACACTTATAACTTATATAATAAATGTCCCCCTTAAAGAGATATTTTTCGAGTTTTATTTTATAACGTTTAAAATTAAGGACTTTATTTTTTTACTCCGCAAACAACAGTTATTCACAACTTTATTTTTTGACTCGGAGTAAAACAGTTATTAAAGACTTTAATTATATTTCTCAGTAAATAACAGTTGTAGAAAGACTTATTAAAAAAGTCAATAAACAACAATCACTAAAGACTTTTTTTTATTACTTAGAACAATTATGAAAGACTTTTATTATAATTCTCTGTAAACAACAGTTATCGATAGTCTTTTATTGTAAAACTCAGTCAGAGACTTATATTTTTAAAGCACAAAATAAAAGTCTTTTTAATTTAAAGCAGCTTATGATAAGGTACACCCTATGCATCATTCACACAGAATGGAAACCGCTGAAGCTACAATGAGTTCGAAGACTTTTATATTTTGGCAAGAGAATAAAAGTCTTTGAATGAGTTTAATATACTGAATTTTACAATGAAAGTCTTTCGATAACTATTTTTTTCTGAGTGATAAAATAAAAGTCTTTAATGATTGTTTTTTCCTGAGTAATAAAACAAAAGGCAAATGTTATTTAATGACTTTTTTCATAAAGTCTTGAAAAAACTGTTTTTAAATGAGGTTAATTATAAAAGTCTTTCAATAACCGTTATTTATTGTATCATTAAAAACAATTTTTTAATAACTGTTATGAACTAGGTATTAATATATCGATTCAATATAATTCTTATTCTTGACCATTACAATAAAAGTCCGCAAAAAAGCAGGATGCAAACCGGATCAAAAACTAAACCATCGGGAAAATGCTGAACTGATCCGAAAACGGCAAAAAAAAAACGGTTCATTGACGAGTTTTATGACGTAAAGTGCCTACGTTAAAATAAACATATTTGTAAATTTAGAAAATTGTTTTCGAATAATAAACTGCACGAAAAGCCTTGAACAGCTCTTCCCTTAGCTTAAAATGACTTTTTTTTTAAAACTTTGGATGGTGCTCACGCGTCTCTCTTAATGTGGAGTTTTACTAACTACCCCTTTAGTTTTGCATTCTTTCCTTGGAAGTTTCAGATTGAAATGTGTGAGTATTCAGATGAGTGTGAGGCACATTATTCTGAATATTCTTCAGTTGGCAGTGCTTCTCGATCTTAATATTACTTAAGCAAGGGATTTACATTCTACTGCACCATTCAGCGTTTGTAAAAAAATCATTCGTGTTCTTCACGGTAAAGGAACTAAATTTAATATGATATCCGTCATTATTTTTTAGTGTTACGCGGCCTTCTCGAGGTGCTTACGATATCTACTGGATTCAAACTTTTAAAGATAATACTGAATCTTATGAATGGCGTATGCATTTCTGACATTATATAGTTTTTTTTTCAAATGTTTTTGAGACTATAATTTCGAAAATAATAGATAAAAGTCAACCTTCAGAAATATAATGCTAAAAAACTGAGAGAGAACCTCTGAACCGAACCGAAACCATGGTTCAGCTTGTTTCAAATACCATGTTATGAACCGAATCGGTGGTTTAAAATCTCCCTAAACCATTGAACTGAACCAGACTCATTTCCCGGGCGGTTTGCATCCCTGAAAAAAAGTATCTGTGAATCTAGATGGCGAAAAGGAAAGCAAACGATTTCGTGTATTTTGAATAATTTTTTTACATGAGCTCCATTTCTATTTCTAGTAGGCTTTTATGTTGTTTTGTTTTTAATGTCAAATGACAAGCTATTCACAATGAAAACAAGACAACGTTAAGTCATACTAGATTATCAGGTCTCATGCGGAGTATATCAGTTAGTCCGTCCCTGTTATTTTTAAATATTTCAAATTAGATTTGCTGGAAATGCAAACGATTGTTGATTCATGGAATTCTTGACTTTCCCTAATTTAAGTGTGCCCATACCAGTTGGTTAGATAAATAACAAATAATATTATTTATCAGTGTGGCCGTATTGCACGCAGGTTTTCTTATGATGGAATTTTTACTGAAGTGGCGGTGAGTTTTTGTTAAAAGCGAGAGAGTGACAAAGTCAACGTTTGTATGCGAGTGATTGGCTAAGCGTTATACAGAAAAACCACCTCCATTTTTGCATGGCGATAAAGCAAACAAAATATCGAAATGCGTGGAAAGTTCTTAATTTCATTTCATTTAAGGACTACTATTTTAAAATTAATATAAAATTTTCATAAAGCACTGCATGACTTATATTTAAAATGTATAACTTTAACACGCACGAATCACGAATGCAAAAGCACAAAAGACTGTGTTTTCTTTCGATCACACATATGCTGCACATTTTTAGGAACCGGTCTTATGCGATGGCCATATTAAAAAAAAAACAAAATGTGAGAACAAATCTGGTTTTTCAACTATTTACTTCTCATCTACTTTTGCCCACTGATATTGCTCTTACAGCCGGTTAACGGACTCGTCCTTTTTTAAAATAACTCTTCAATATGCAGATAATAATTGTTGGTTAAGGTTGTGTCCAGGCAAGTCGCCAATCCAAGCGCTCATTTCTAACATATACATACAAAATTTGTGTGCTGGCTTCCTTTTTCTCACTCTTTCTTTCCAACCCTGCCTCACCTTGTTATTTTACTCTAGTGTCAACATTAAATCTCTGTAAATATTTAACAAAAAAAAACTTTACCGAAATCGATTCCCGTCCCGCGCCCATATTCGTTTGCGGATCCAAACGCTTCCAGCTGTCATAGAATTCGCGCACAAGTCGCCGGTTAGTGTCCACAATGCGAAAGCCCGTAATGTTAATGGCACCAAATTCGATTATCTCGCTCTCCCAGCGATCGTCCATGACCTAAGCAAAAGACAATGAGGCCTCAAATATGCGATGCGTGTTGATTTTGGGTGATGGTGGGAAACCACTTACCAAACCACTCAGCAAATAGTGATAGGTGCGACGGCCCAAACGCAAATCGCGCACATGCTGAATGAGTATTTGTTTGGCCATTTCCGTGGGACAGTCGAGTACGATGTGCTTGTTGGTGAAACGTCCGATTTGCTCCAATGTGTGCAGAAATTCGATGGCCATGCTGACATTGGAGATGCGCTTGACCAGCTCCACTTGAAAGGACTCGTTGCCGGGTTTTAGGCCCTGATAGATTTGCTGTAGGCGCAGTAGACCTGCAATTAGAGAAAGAAGAAGATGACGATGGCGTGTTAATTAAGTCAGATAAGGATATAAATATACACACACACACACACACACAAATCACAACCATCAACAGTTTTGCGAGTCGTTAGCCAGTGCAAGGCCTTAGGCCCTATTTGAATCCTTGTCCGAATCCCTTATCAACAAGACAAGCTGAACATTTGCACACACACACACACACAGGAAACCCTCAAGCGTGTCAACCACCCGACAAAGAAAAGTTAAGTCCCCTCCCCTGGTCTAAGAAATCTTCTTTTGTAAATAAATCGTATAAAGATAAATGGAGAGAGACTTGAGGATTTGATTAAATTTGCTTTGTCAGTAAGTGGACAATTCGCTGGCATTGTCTTGGAAAAAACAAGACAAAAAAATTGGCTAGAATGAATCTAAATTTAATAGAAGTTTTAGCTAATTTTTGCTATTTTTTAACGGGTGACAACAAGCGTGTGCGATGGTGCAACTTAAAAAACCTTCTGAAGATTTAATTAAAAAGAATAATTTTTAATCAAAAAGTATCCTAATGAATATTGCATTTTTAACGGGTGACAACAAGCGTGTGCGATGGTGCAGAGCGCTTGCAGCTAAGTATTCATTCCAACTTAAAAAACCATCTGAAGATTTAATTAAAAAGAATAATTTTTAATCAAAAAGTATCCTAATGAATATTGCATTTTTAACAGGTGACATCAAGCGTGTGCGATGGTGCAGAGATTCTGAAATTTAATTAAAAAAATAATTTTTAATCAAAAAGTATCCTAATGAATATTGCATTTTTAACGTTGACAACAACGTGTGCGATGGTGCAGAGGCGCTAAGTATTCATTCCAACTTAAAAAACCGTCTGAAGATTTAATTAAAAAGAATAATTTTTAATCAAAAAGCATCCTAATGAATATTGCATTTTTAACGGGTGACAACAAGCGTGTGCGATGGTGCAGAGCTGCTTGAAGTTAAGTATTCATTCCAACTTAAAAAACCATCTGAAGATTTAGTTAAAAAGAATAATGTTTAATCAAAAAGTATCCTAATGAATATTGCATTTTTGACGGGTGACAACAAGCGGTGGATGGTGCAGAGTGGTTCAAATTCCAAAAAACCTTCTGAAGATTTAATTAAAAAGAATAATTTTTAATCAAAAAGTATCCTAATGAATATTGCATTTTTAACGGTTGAAAACAAGTGTGTGCGATGGTGCAGAGCGCTTGCAGCTAAGTATTCATTCCAACTTAAAAAACCGTCTGAAGATTTAATTAAAAAGAATAATTTTTAATCAAAAAGTATCCTAATAAATATTGCATTTTTAACGGGTGACAACAAGCGTGTGCGATGGTGCAGAGCGCTTGCAGCTAAGTATTCATTCCAACTTAAAAAACCGTCTGAAGATTTAATTAAAAAGAATAATTTTTAATCAAAAAGTATCCTAATGAATATTGCATTTTTAACGGGTGACAACAAGCGTGTGCGATGGTGCAGAGCGCTTAAGTATTCATTCCAACTTAAAAAACCGTCTGAAGATTTAATTAAAAAGAATAATTTTTAATCAAAAAGTATCCTAATGAATATTGCATTTTTTAACGGGTGACAACAAGCGTGTGCGATGGTGCAAATTAAAAAACCTTCTGAAGATTTAATTAAAAAGAATAATTTTTAATCAAAAAGTATCCTAATGAATATTGCATTTTTGACGGGTGACAACAAGCGTGTGCGATGGTGCAGAGCGCTTAAGTATTCATTCCAACTTAAAAAACCGTCTGAAGATTTAATTAAAAAGAATAATTTTTAATCAAAAAGTATCCTAATGAATATTGCATTTTTAACGGTTGACAACAAGCGTGTGCGATGGTGCAGAGCGCTTGCAGTTAAGTATTCATTCCAAATTAAAAAACCGAAAAGAATAATTTTTAATCAAAAAGTATCCTAATGAATATTGCATTTTTGAAGGGTGACAACAAGCGTGTGCGATGGTGCGGAGCGCTTGCAGCTAAGTATTCATTCCAACTTAAACAACCTTCTTAAGATTTAATTAAAAAGAATAATTTTTAATCAAAAAGCATCCTAATAAATATTGCATTTTTAACGGGTGACAACAAGCGTGTGCGATGGTGCAGAGCGCTTAAGTATTCATTTCAACTTAAAAAACCATCTGAAGATTTAATTAAATAGAATAATAATTTTAATCAAAAAGTATCCTAATGAATATTGCATTTTTAATGGGTGACAACAAGCGTGTGCGATGGTGCAAATTGAAAAACTTTCTGAAGATTTAACTAAAATGGATAATTTTAATCAAAAAGATCCGAACGTCGGGTTCCTATGATATTGCATTTTTAACGGTTGACAACAAGCGTGTGCGATGGTGCAGAGCGCTTGCAGTTAAGTATTCATTCCAACTTAAAAAACCGAAAAGAATAATTTTTAATCAAAAAGTATCCTAATAAAAATTGCATTTTTAACGGTTGACAACAAGCGTGTGCGATGGTGCAGAGCAATTGCAGCTAAGTATTCATTCCAACTTAAACAACCTTCTTAAGATTTAATTAAAAAGAATAATTTTTAATCAAAAAGCATCCTAATAAATATTGCATTTTTAAGGGTGACAACAAGCGTGTGCGATGGTGAACGGTTAAGTATTCATTAATTAAAACCTTTGAAGTTTAATTAAAAAGAATAATTTTTAATCAAAAAGTATCCTAATGAATATCGCATTTTTGACGGGTGACAACAAGCGTGTGCGATGGTGCAGAGCGCTTAAGTATTCATTCCAACTTAAAAAACCGTCTGAAGATTTAATTAAAAAGAATAATTTTTAATCAAAAAGTATCCTAATGAATATTGCATTTTTGACGGGTGACAACAAGCGTGTGCGATGGTGCAGAGCGCTTGCAGCTTAGTATTCATTCCAAATCCCAGCTGAAGTGATTTAGCTGGCATTTTATTTAAATTTTCTTTACAAACAAATTGTCATAATGTGAAAGTTTTCCTTGTCGCCTGTGCCTTGACATTTGAGTCTAAAAATAGGACACTCCATACACTTACCATCCTACACAGTCATACATGGGACACTCAAACTACACAACTAACAAAGACTAAACGAGCAAAATCAGTTTCAATTTGAAATTTACCGAAAACGGATACAAAGATACATGCCTCTTTCCACACACACACACACACACACACAGATACAGAGATACTCAACTACAATGCGTTCATATGGCCAGCGGCAAGGCAAAGTTCTGGCCGGAATTATCGTCCGGCCTAGTGTTGCTCTGATATGCGCATGAGATTCCATTGGCAACGCAATTTGCATTTGTGCTTATTGAGTTATGGCCTGCAACTAACTGCCGCCCCATACAGCTTTCATTCGCATTTAAACAGAGAGGCTGAAGCTGAAGCAGGAGCTGGACTTGGCTCAAGTTTACGAGTCAAAACTCGACGATTCAATGCGCTGGGGAGATCAGACCGACAGATGATTTGTATGACAGCTACGCAGCAAACAAAAGGGGTGAAGCAAAATAAAACTAACAAAAATAAGAAAAGGGAAAAAGGCAGCAAAAATCTTCTCGACTCGGTCTCATTGAATGTCGCATGAGACATGGTGCTGCAACTTCAATGCGCCTTCAATTTATGTTTGCGGATAAAATGGGATTTGCTTCTTTTTTTTTGCTTTTGGCTTCTGGCGGCGGATTGTGATTTAGACGTTGTTGTTTTTTTGTTGATATACGCCTCATACTCTTACGCATACGGACAGAGCGCACTCAATACAATTCCAATTTGTTGTTGCTTTGATTTGCACTATGTGCCAGTTGGTGAGGGGGAGAGGTTGTTTTTATATTTACTTTCGAGTAAAAGTGGGGCATATTAGGCTGATGGTCAGGTATTTCACTGATTTGTTGGGAAATCAAAGAAAATACGAAACTTAAAATTACTAAAAATATATAAAATATTTCATATAATCAGAAATAAAACATTACTGTTGTCGTAAGAACGGGATATCTTATATGTAGTGCAAATTTTTTTTTTGGAACGAAAACTTGATTGAGTTGTTTTTGTTCCGTTTTCAAGAACACTTTTACTTTATATTATAAGAATAGTTCTCACTTTGAGCATCAAAGAGAGCTAAATTCACTCTTTTGAAACATAACCCAAAGCCATACCGCACGGAAAATAAAAGCAATTAAAATAAATTTTAAAATCCAAATTTTGAGAAAAATCTGTTATTGTTCTTAAGTTGCCGGCACTTATATTCTGAAATTTTTTTCTTAGTGTTTTTCTATTTTAATAGTAGGATATGTCCGTTTTATCTTATACCGAGAACGGCGGGCTTTGGTTAAGAACGCTTTTATTTAGACCAGACTTTTGCGTTTAAGAACCATCTGGTCCTATTTTTAGAATGGAAAAACTATTTTATTTATTATTTATTTAAATTTATCTAAAGAAAATGCCGCTTTAGGGAAAGTTCTTAAAGTTGAAAGCAAGGCCTGTGGATCCTCTAATAATTTTAGAAGAGGTTCGGTTTGAAAGTTCAAGGAATCTTTGGGTTTGGTTTGCGCGCCGGTTCCTGGATCCTCTGAACCCCAGGTTTTTTTTTGATTTATTCATAGCAAGGACTGTTACATTTAGAACTTAGATTAAAAAAAAAGTCAAAATTTAAGATTTAATTTTTTAACCTTTTTTTATTACCTTCAAATGACAGTTGTTAAGGACTTTAATTTTTTTTTACTTCGCAGAAAACAGTTATTCAAAAATTTATTTTTTGACTTCTAGTATAACAGTTAATAAAGACTACTGTTAAATTACTCAGTAAATAACAGTTGTAGAAAGACATTTATTAAAAAGTCAGTAAATATCAGTTACTAAAGACTTCTGCTATTCTATTACTCACCGTACGTAACGATATAATAATTTCGGTTACAGTTTGTAATTCGGTTTTCACATTATTTCCGTTTTCGGTTCCAATACGGAACCCAGATTTTTCTTTCCGTATACCGGTACGTACCAGTACAAGCAATATTAAAAGATTTCAGTGGGGGGGTTCTACACAAAATCTTATATCAGTTTTGAGGAGTCGATAAAAAGAGCCAGGTCCCCTAGGGGCAAATGACAACCCAGATCTTCATAGAATGGAACTTATGCGATTTCTAAGAAGTGAAGGGCAGTCGCATAGAAGGTGTTGAATGCTTTATATCTCTTTCTCATTCATAAAGCAACGACAGGCCATTTAAGCCCGTTATGACTCCAATCATAATTTGAACCCATACTATTTATAAGACTACGGTCCAATATAGCCCATAATATGCTGGTAAAATACTCAAAAGGCTCTAAAAACTATCTAAAACAGTTGGAAACATTAAATCTGCCTTAACTATCCCTTATATTACAATTTCCTTAATATTAAAACTTTTTTTTTCTTGAAAATATTATATCGAAATTTGATTAAAGTAAGGAAACTTCATTTTTCTATAATCAAAAATTAGTAAGATAAATAATCAGAAACCGAAACAGTAGCGGTATTATTGTTTCGGTATGGTTCCGGTTTTTTTTGGTTCCTATGGTTAACGGTTTTCGTTTCTCAAACAGATTAAAATATCGGTTCCGGTTTAGAAACGTTATATTTCGGTTAACGGTTCCGGTTCTGGTTATGGTATTATTTTCTGCTCAGAACACAACAATTATAAGAGAGATAAATTGTATAACTCAAAAATAACAGTTATCGAAAGACTTTTATTATAAAACAATATAAAAGTCTTCTTTATTTATCGTACGTTATGATAAGGTTTATCCAATCATTCACGCAGAGCGCAAACCGCTGAAACTTAAAATTAATAGACTTGTTTAGTGTGATCAATGATATATTTCTTAGGTATTCAGGTAGCCATTTTATACCCTCGCAGAGGGTATATTAAAATTGTCACGATGTTTGTAACGCAGTGAAGGAAGCACTTCCGATCACATAAAGTACATATATTCTTGATCAGCATGACGAGCTGAGTTCATTTTCGCCTGTCCGTCTGTCCGTCCGTCCGTCCGTCCGTCCGTCTGTCCGTCTGTTTCTATGCTATCTCCTCTCTCAGTTTTAAAGCTATCTGGACCAAACTTTGCAAAAAGTCTTTAAATACAAATACGCTGCACATTTGTCGGAATCGGCCGGATCGGATGTCTATATCATATAGCTGCCATAGGAACGATCGGTCCAAAAACCAGTTCTAATGAGAAAAACTTTTTTGTTTTCCATCGTAGCGTCACCAATCGTGGTATATTTAAGTTTTATATGCTTCCACACAATACTGAAAAATTTATACAAATCGGATGACTATATCATATAGCTTCCATAGGAACGATCGGTCAATAAACGAGTTCTAATGAGAAAACTTTTGTTTTCCATCGTACCGTCACCAATCGTAGTATTTATTTGTTTTATATACTTTCACACAATTCTGGAAAAAATTTATCAAAATCGATAACTATAGCATATGGCGCCATATAAAACGGTTGGTCAAAAAACTAGTTCTAGTGAGAAAAAACTTTTTGTTTTCCATCGTAGCGTCCCCAATCTTGATCATATTAGTTTTATATGCTTTCACATAATTCTGAAAAATTTATCAAAATTGGATGACTATAGCATATAGCTGCCATATAAACAGTCGGTCAAAAATCAAGTTCTAGTGAGAAAAACTTTTGTTTTCCATCGTAGCGTCACCAATCGTTGTATAAAAGTTTTATATGCTTCCACACAATACCAAAAAAATTTATACAAATCGGATGACTATATCATATAGCTGCCATAGGAACGATCGGTCCAAAAACTAGTTCTAGTGAGAAAAACTTTTTTGTTTTTTATCGTAGCGTCACCAATCGTGGTATTTATTTGTTTTATTTACTTTTACACAATTCTTAGAAAATTTATCAAAATCGGATGACTATAGCATATGGCTGCCATATAAACGGTCGGTCAAAAATCTAGTTTTAAAAATTTAATTTTTGATCGTAGCGTCCCCAACTCTTGATATATATTAGTTTTATATGCTTTCCCACATAATATCTGAAAAAATTTTATCAAAATCGAGATAACTATATTTAGCCATATAAACGGTCGACCAAAACTTATTCTAGTGAGAAAAACTTGTTTTTTATCAATGTAGAGCCTTTCAAAAACTTAATATTAAAACATCGGTGTAGCCGATGTTAGCTTTCTATTTTTTTCTTCTGGTATTTAATATATTTTCAAGGAGCTTTTTTAAATGTCAATTGACCAGCTTTAACCACTTTCAAACAAAAAAAAAGGGTTATGTTGTCTGTTTGGAGGGATTTCAAAAGGATCGTTTATTTTGAGCTTTTGCTCGACAATACCACGATTAATTCGGAGTGTATTGTGATCAGCTGGAAAAATTAAGTGATGCACTCAAACAAAAGAAAAGAAAAGTGTTGTGGGTTCCATCAGGATAATGCGGATTGATACAAGTTTGTCCAGACAAGGCACATTTACTTGTTCCGGTTCCATCAGGATGGGAGAACCTTCACCTCAAATCAGGACGTCAAAAATCACTTGGACCAGTTTTTACCAAGGATCAAAAATTTTATGCTAGCGTGAACGGAATCCTCAATGGCATATATAATTTCATAAAATAAAAAAATCGTCCTAAAAAAAACTAAAAAATCTGAATTACTAGCTCTTGCATAGCTAACCTACTACAACTCAGGAATTCCCCTTCGATCATATATGCTACGAGCAAGGGCGTAGCTGGTCATTGAGACTAAGTTAAGTATCCCACCGGTTCGGAAAGAGTTTCTTCTTCTTCTTCGTACCACAGGCAAAATAGCAGCCCCCCTTCCGACCAAAGGTCGCTGGTAACGACACGATACATATTTATATTCTTAAGGAAGAAGTATTGGCATTAAAATCGCAGAAATAAGCTTTTGCTTTATTTGTTTCGAATGTACAAAATATTTAAGGAATCGAATAATGCAAAAAAAAAAAACATTTTAGAGTGGTGGAATGGAAAAAACTTGTCCCCTGCTGGAAGTGTTTGTTAGGAAGATCTTATATATTTCAAATGGTGATGCAGTAAGGCCAAACCGAGGTTTAGAAGACAGACTTTAAGGTTAGTTCCTTAAAGTACAGTGTTATGATGCCATTCTGTTTTTACATTCCCTAAGCAAGCAAGAGAATTAAAAATGTTTATTTCTTATTAATTTTTTTACTTTTTCGTAATCATACGGACTCTTCCGGCCTACTGATCGGCAGACAGTCACAGTCAGGATTTAATTAACTCATGGAAGTGCATTTTCGAGAAAATTGTGCTCATAATTACTAATAACTGGTGAAGGTGACCGGTTGTAAACAAATTTGGTGGAAAAATTTTGTATGCCAAGTTCCGCAGTTCAGCACCTTTTACCATACTTCCTCTTAAGATCATTACTGGGTATTGCAGGCGTTCAAGTCTTTTACTAAAAATTTTTTCTTTTTGTGTGTGTGCGTGTGTATCTGTGTAAGTAAGCGGCCATTTTTTGCGCTGTGCTCGTTGTGCAATAAATTTTCTGCTTTGCCTTTTATACAATTTCATTTGCTACCAAAAAAAAAAAAAAAGAAGAACAAAAAAACCCCCAATGCCCTTACGCTCGGCTTGTGTTTGGATTTGAGTTTTTGTGTATTTCGATTTGAGATTTGCCGCTTGGATTTGGAGTGTGTGTGTGTGTGTGTAGCGAAAATCGAAAGTGTAATTGAAGAGCATGCTGTTGCGACCGGGACTTTTGTTTTATTTCATTTTTGATATAAAAACATTTGTGGCTCACCCCGCTTATAATGCGAGTGCGTTTCCCTATATCCCGACTTTATGGCGTCTCTCTTGCTCTTTCCGTTTTTTTTTTTTTTTTTGCCGAGTATTTCCGTTGATTTTTATTGTCTTATTTCTGGGTTGTGGCCCAGAATTTATGTAACGAATTTAATTTACAATTATATTTACTTTTTTGTACAAATTCAATTATTTTGAACTAGCAAAACGAATTGAAATTGAATTTTAAAACAGACTTTTTCTTGTCAGTATTAAACTGGTAACTATGCAAATAATGTTTTGCCACGCCCTCCCTCTATCTAGGCAGTTGTCTACTTTACGTTCACTCAACTCTCACTCGCTCGCTCACTCATTCACATGCGAAAAGTAAACAAGACAATTTGTTATGTTAAACAAAAGTTAGTTTTGCGGAAATGAAGTTTTCCTGCCTTCGGTAGCGACACCCGCACACACACACACACATACATATGCAAACATGTGTAGTTAGAATGGGGCACATCAGACATCAGCTATCACACATGGCTAACAAGTAAGACATTTGCTTACATATTTTATGACCAAAGTAAAGAGAGAGAAAAAGAGAAACTGAATAAGAAACAAATGTAATTATTATTAGCAACTTCTTTTGACACGCTTTTCCGATTTTACTTCTTGGGCTTGGAATAGCCAAAGTTCATACGAAAGTTTGCCTTAAAATTGAGCTGAGTTCTAAGAGAATTGTATTCTGAAGCTTATTTTCAACAGAAATCGAGTAAAATATTATATTAAATTATTTAAAATTAATGAGAAATTTATTTAAGTGGTAAATAGCTTTAATAGAAGATCTACAATAAGAAATGTTTGTTATGCTATAGTGATCCGATTTTGATAAATTTTTCTAGAATTATGTGAAAACATATAAAACATATATATACCACGATTGGTGACGCTACGATGGAAAACAAAAAAGTTTTTCTCACTAGAACCAGTTTTTAGACCGATCGTTCCCATGGCAGCTATATGCTATAGTGATCCGATTTTGATAAATTTTTCAAGAATTATGTGGAATTACATAAAACTAAAATATACCAAGATTGGTAACGCTACCATTAAAAACAAAAAAGTTTTTCTCACTAAAACTAGTTTTTGAACGACCGTTTCTATGGCAGCTATATGTTATAGTCTTCCGATTTTGATAAATTTTTCCAGAATTGTGTGAAAACATATAAAACTTATATATACCACAGATTGGTGGGCGATAGAAAACAAAAAGTTTTTTTTTAAATTTTTACTAGTTTTTGACCGACCGTTCCTATGGCAGCTATATGCTATAGTCATCCGATTTTAATAAATTTTTTAAGAATTATTTAAAATTACATAAAACTAAAATATACCAAGATTGGTGGCGCTACATTAGAAAACAAAAAAGTTTTTCTCACTAAAACTAGTTTTTGAACGACCGTTTCTATGGCAGCTATATGTTATAGTCTTCCGATTTTGATAAATTTTTCCAGAATTGTGTGAAAGCATATAAAACGTATATATATCACGATTGGTGGCGTTACAATAGAAAACAAAAAAGTTTTTTATCACTAAAACTATTTTTTGACCGACCGTTTCTATGGCAGCTATATGCTATAGTCTTCCGATTTTGATAAATTTTTCCAGAATTGTGTAAACATATAAAACTAAAATATACCAAGATTGGTGGCGCTACATTAGGAAACCCAAAAGTTTTTCTCACTAGAACCAGTTTTTTAGACCGTTCGTTCCTATGGCTGCTATATGCTATAGTCATCCGATTTTGATAAATTTTTCCAGAATTATGTGGAAGCATATAAAACTAATATATACTACGATTGGTGAAGCTACAATTAAAAACAAAAAAGTTTTTCTTACTAGAACCAGTTTTTGGACCGATCGTTCCTATGGCAGCTATATGATATAGTCATCCGATCCGGCCGATTCCGACAAATATGCAGCCTATATGTATTTAAAGACGTTTTGCAAAGTTTGGTCAAGATAGCTTAAAAACTGAGGGAGAAGATGGCATTAAAACAGCTCGTCATGCTGATCAAGAATATATATAGTTTATGGGGTCAGAGATGCTTCCTTCTATGCATTACAAACATCTCGACCATTTTAATATACCCTCTTAAAGGGTAAAAAAAACCTTGTATTCATAATCAAAACACACACTTCTAATGGCTAATCAAACAACTCGAATTTACAATAGCTCCAGATACATATCCCAAATGTTGCAAAATTATAGAAAATGTTCGGTTCCCAAATGGTGGAAGATCACGAATTGAAATTTAATAAAAGAAAAAACAAATTAACCCCCAAGGGCAATTTAAGGAAATGTTCCGGTTCCCAAATGGTGTAAGATCCATTGATTAAAATATATATAAAGAAGAAAGAAAGTACCCCCCAAGGCTGTAAAAAATCTTTAGATTTTCACCTTATAAATTTTGTAAAAAAAAAAGAAATAAAAAAGCAAGAGAACTTGTCCCTTGAGCGGACAAAAGATGAATGCTTATTAAACCAGTTATAAGCACCGCGAAGTCTTCAGATTTTATTTGCCAAGAAGATTTTAGAGTCACGATAGAAATCGAACAGAAAGATTTGTAAGCAATGAGAAAGTTCTTTCATGCTTTTTCCAGAATTGCTGAGGAAATAGAAAACTAATGCCATGCACATTAAGAACAAAATTCAAATTTCTACAGTTAAAGAAAAATTTAGATGAATTGGATGACATGGAAAATTAAGCAATTTTAAATTAAAAAAATTTAAAAAAATATAGAAAATGTTCCAGTTCCCAAATGGTGTAAGATCCAGTGCTTGAAATATACAAAGAAAAAAAAAAAAAAAAAAAACAAATTAACCCCCAAGGGGAATTTAGGTAAATGTTCCGCTACCCAAATGGTGTAAGATCCAATGCTTGAAATATATTAAAAAAAAGGAAATATAGCAATCGGAACGGCATGCTGAAAATTGCAGTTGGTATTGTAAAAAAAAAATATAAAAAAAAACCAAGAGAAGAAGAAAACCAAATTACCAAGCCTGAAACCATTTCAACTTGGAAAGTACCTCTTTTGACATACTCGAACCATTCGATGTTCCGGTTCCCAAATGGTGCAAGATCCATTGATTAAAATATATAATAATAAAAAGAAAAACACATACCCCCTGGGTAAAAGTTGTATAAAGAAAAGAAAGAACTTGCCTCTTGGGCTGACAAGATATGAATGCGTATTAAAACAGATTTTTCGGGGCACTAGTTAAATTTCCATAGCCTACTTGGATGAGAAAAAATAATTTGTAAATATGCCTTACTAAGTACTATGGTCTAGAAATACTTGATTTCATTTAAAATATTTTTGGAACAAAAAAAAAAAACCAACAAATAAACATTTTCTATAAAAATACTTTTAGATTTCCAATAATAATAAAAATTAGAATAAATTTATACAATTAAAAGAGACAAATAAACTGGAAAAAATGTCATTCTAAACTTTAGAGTACGTGAGTAAGTTTAGACATTTAAATTTGGGATTTTCGGGACCCGCCCATTTTTATATCAACCCTCACTAACAGCTCAAATGATTGAAACAAAATTAACAATAATAGAATTCTTATTCGCACTCAAAAACTTAGAGAAAAAAGATCTAACATCGTTGAATATATTATAAACACCATACACTAACTTTTCAATTTACGTGTGTCCCATTTGCGTTCAAATATCTTTGAACAGCTTCAATAGGAGATTATCGGACATTTTCCGAAATTACTTGAGGCAAAGTGTAAATGTTTGAATATGAATGTGTGAACAAATATATCAACGGCTTTAGATTAAATATGAAAACCCTCAGGAATTGTTATCTAGTTATTGAAACCAATTTCTAAAGCAAATTGATTCATTTCGAAAAAAGGGACTACGGGATCTAGCCACAGAGATGCTTATTCTTAATATATTTCCGCTTCATCCCGAACGAATATCGGTTCCGGTAGGTCTGTCCGAAATGCAATATCGGCTCAAGGTTCTATTTCCGGTTTTCGTAATTTTTTCCGGTACCTAGATTTTTATTTGGTAAAGCATATAATATAATTTTAATACCAAAATTAAGAATTGTCTCACAATATCAAAAAAAAATGGACGTATTTTCTACAAAATTAATTTTATTACTATCCTCTATGGAAACAACGTTTTTTTAAAATATTCCGATTTCTATCCGTTTTTATTTTGGACAAACAATTTCAAAAAAAATATTTTATATAAAATCTTTCTAAAATCAGAAAAAATTTCTTAATCTTGGGTTCGAACCAATCGGTTTCTATATCTGCTGTATTCCCTGCCATAAAAGAGATATTTGTTATTTGGATAAATAATTTTACTAAATTTTAATATTAATTTAAATCATAAAAACGCTCTAGAACATCTGGGTTTTGATCCGAGCTTTTTATTGTACAGCGGCTACAAACCGGAAAACGAACTAATTCCAATTTTTCTCTCTGAAGAACCGAAATTTTTTGAAAAAAATTGCTGAACCTGATCTGTACTACCAAGCCCTCGGTTCGGAAAGCTATAGTCTATTGAGTGTAGACTTAAAATTGCTCGAGAAATAACACATGAAATTTAATTCAAATTAACTCGTATTTTCGAGTAAACTAAAAAATAATCAGTATTTGTTGATATTTAACAATTTAAATACTCGCTACGAATTCGAAAAAAAAACTTATCACAAAACCTGAACCTTTAATTTCTAAACCTTAACCATTGTTAAATTTTGGTTCGAACCCGAACCGGACCTCCGAAAATGATTTGGGTTTGCAGCCCTGTTTACGTTACATTTTTCTAATAACTTGAAATGAAATTTTCTTCAAATATTTTTAAATCTCCGAGCGAAATTTGATTTAGAAGAAATTTAATTTCTAAAATTTATTTACCATTTTTCTAAAATTTCTATATTTAAGGGAGGATTTTATTAAGACTAAGAAATACCATAAATTTAATAAGAGGGATTATATTTGAAAGAAAAGTTTTTCCGCCTTTTTAGACATTTTTTTACTCTAAAAATAATTTGACCTGGTATGAAAAGTATGATTTTTATTCTGTGTGTATCCACATATATATGATATTTTACCGGTTGAAATATTTTTTTTTAATAAAATTTATTAATATTTTTTAAAAAATAAAAGGCTAACATCGGCGTAGCCGATGTTTTGGTACCCTATTGCAGTTTTTGGAAAGCGCTACCACTGATAAAAAAAGTTTTTCCCACTAGAACTAGTTTTTGACCGATCCTTCCTATGGCAGCTATATGCTATAGTCATCCGATTTTGATAAATTTTCAATTGAGAGATTATTAACCACGTTAAACCTAAAACAAAACTAATATATACCACGATTGGTGACGCTACAATAGAAAACAAAAAAGTTTTTCTCACTAGAACCAGTTTTTAGACCGATCGTTCCTATGGCAGCTATATGCTATAGTGATCCGATTTTTATCAATTTTACCAGATTTATGTAAAAGCATAAAAAAATAAAATATACCACGATTGGTGGCGCTACAATAGAAAACAAAAAAGTTTTTCTCACTATAACTTATTTTTTGACCGACCGTTCCTATGGCAGCTATATGCTATAGTCATCCGATTTTAATAAATTTTTCAAGAATTATGTAAAAACATATAAAACTAATATATACCACGATTGGTGACGCTACAATAGAAAACAAAAAAGTTTTTCTCACTAGAACCAGTTTTTAGACCGATCGTTCCTATGGCAGCTATAATGATATAGTAATCCGATTTTTCAACAGAATATGCAGCCTATGTGTATTTAAAGACTTTTGCAAAGTTTGGTCAAGATAGCTTTAAAAACTGAGGAGAGAAGATGGCATTGAAACAGCTCGTCATGCTGATCAAGAATATATATAGTTTATGGGGTCAGAGATGCTTCCTTCTATGCGTTACAAACATCTCGACCATTTTAAAATACCCTCTTAAAGGGTAAAAAAAACCTTGTATTCATAATCAAAACACACACTTCAAATCAATCAAACTCGAATTTACAATAGCTCCAGATACATATCCCAAATTTCGAAAAATTATAGAAAATGTTCCGGTTCCCAAATGGTGTAGGATCCATTGAAATTTAATAAAAAGAAAAAACAAATAAGCCCCCAAGGGCAATTTTTGAAATGTTCCGGTTCCCAAATGGTGTAAGATCCATTGATTAAAATATATATAAAGAAGAAAGAAAGTACCCCAAGGGCTGTAAAAAATCTTTAGATTTTCGCCATATAAATTTTAAAGAAATAAAAAGCAAGAGAGAACTTGTCCCTTGAGCGGACAAAAGATGAATGCTTATTAAACCAGTTATAAGCACCGCGAAGTCTTCAGATTTTATTTGCCAAGAAGATTTTAGAGTCACGATAGAAATCGAACAGAAAGATTTGTAAGCAATGAGTAAGTTCTTTCATGCTTTTTCCCAGAATTAGCTGAGGAAATAGAAAAACTAATGCCATGCACATTAAGAACAAAATTCAAATTTCTTCAGTTAAAGAAAAATTTAGATGAATTGGATGACATTGCAAATTAAGCAATTTTAAATTAAAAAAAATTTTAAAAAAAAATTAAGAAAATGTTCCGGTTCCCAAATGTGTAAGATCCAGTGCTTGAAATATACAAAAAAAAAAAAGAAAAAAAAAAACAAATTAACCCCCAAGGGGAATTTAGGTAAATGTTCCGCTACCCAAATGGTGTAAGATCCAATGCTTGAAATATATATAAAAAAAAGAAAATATAGCAATCGGAACGGCAAGCTAAGAAATTGCAGTTGGTATTGTATAAAAAAAATTAAAATAAAAACCAAGCGAAGAAGAAAACCAAATTACCAAGCCTGAAAACCATTTCAACTTGGAAAGTACCTCTTTGAACATACTCGAACCATTCGATGTTGCGGTTCCCAAATGGTGCAAGATCCATTGATTAAAATATATAATAATAAAAAGAAAAAACACATTACCCCCTGGGTAAAATTTGTATAAGAAAAAAAAAGAAAAACCAAGAAAGAACTTGCCTCTTGGGCTGACGAGAAATGAATGCGTATTAAAACAGATTTTTCGGGGCACTAGTTAAATTTCCATAGCCTACTTGGATGAGAAAAAAATAATTTGTAAATATGCCTTACTAAGTACTATGGGCTAGAAATACTTGATTTCATTTAAAATATTTTTGGACAAAAACACAAACCAACAAATAAATATTTTCTATAAAAATATCTTTATATTTCCAAAAATAATAATAATAAAAATTATAATAAATTTATACAATTAAAACAGACAAATAAACTGAAAAAAAATGTCATTCTGAAATTTAGAAGGTACGTGAGTAAGTTCAGACATTTAAATTTGGAATTTTCGGGACCCGCCCATTGTTAATATCAACCCTCACCAACAGCTCAAATGATCGAAACAAAATTAACAATGATAGAATTCTTATACGCACTCAATAAACTTTGAGGTAAAAGATCGAATATCATCGAATATATTATAAACACCGTAACTATAGCCGCACTCAACTTTTTCAATTTACGTGTTCCCATTTGGGTTCAAATATCTTTGAACAGCATCAATTGGAGATTATCGGACATGTTACGAAAAAAACGAGAAGGCAAAGCTAACTTCGACTGTGCCGAAGTTTTAATACACTTGAAAAACTTTATTCCAACTGATTTAACCGGAAAAATATATATAGGATATAGATATCAGATATTTAAAATTTTTAAATCATTGATAATAAAAATTTGAAACCATAAAAAAAGCTTTTCTTAGTAAAACACATTTTCCGACCGATCGTTCCTATGGCAGCTATATGCTATAGTCATCCGATTTTGATAATTTTTTTCGAAATTATGTGAAAGCATATAAAACTAATATATACCAAGATTGGGGACGCTACGATTAAAAACAAAAAAGTTTTTCTCACTAGAAGTAGTTTTTTGACAGTCCGTTTATATGGCAGCTTTATGCTATAGTCATCCGATTTTGATAAATTTTTTCAGAATTATGTGGAAACATATAAAACAAAATATACCACGATTGGTGACGCTACGATGGAAAACAAAAAGTTTTTCTCACAAAGACTTATTTTTAGACCGTTCGTTCCTATGGCAGCTATATGCTATAGTTATCCGATTTTGATAAATTTTTCCAGAATTATGTGAAAGCATATAAAACTAAAATATACCACGATTGGTGGCGCTACGATAGAAAACAAAAAAGTTTTTCTCACTAGAACCAGTTTTTAGACCGATCGTTCCTATGGCAGCTATAGGCTATAGTGATCCGATTTTGATAAATTTTACCAGAATTATGTAAAAGCTTTAAAAAACTAAAATATACCAAGATTGGTGGCGCTACATTAGAAAACAAAAAAGTTTTTCTCACTAGAACCAGTTTTTAGACCGATCATTCCTATGGCAGCTATATGCTATAGTCATCCAATTTTAATCAATTTTTCAAGAATTATGTGGAATTACATAAAACTAAAATATACCAAGATTGGTAACGCTACCATTAAAAACAAAAAAGTTTTTCTCACTAGAACCAGTTTTTAGACCGATCGTTCCTATGGCAGCTATATGCTATAGTCATCCGATTTTGATAAATTTTTCAAGAATTATGTGAAAGCATATAAAACTAATATATACCACGATTGGTGACGCTACAATAGAAAACAAAAAAGTTTTTCTCACTAGAACCAGTTTTTGGACCGATCGTTCCTATGGCAGCTATATGCTATAGTCATCCGATTTTAATAAATTTTTCCAGAATTATGTAAAAGCATAAAAAACTAAAATATACCAAGATTGGTGGCGCTACATTAGAAAACAAAAAAGTTTTTCTCACTAAAACTAGTTTTTTGACCGACCGTTTCTATGGCAGCTATATGCTATAGTCATCCGATTTTGATAAATTTTTCAAGAATTATGTGAAAACATATAAAACTAATATATACCAAGATTGGTGGCGCTACATTAAAAAAACAAAAAAGTTTTTCTCCTAAAGTTTTTAGAACCAGATTTTAGACCGATCGTTCCCATGGCAGCTATATGATATAGTCATCCGATCCGGCCGATTCCCACAAATGTGCAGCCTTTGTGTATTTAAAGACGTTTTGCAAAGTTTGGTCAGGATAGCTTAAAAACTGAGGGAGAAGATGGCATTGAAACAGCTCGTCATGCTGATCAAGAATATATATAGTTTATGGGGTCAGAGATGCTTCCTTCTATGCGTTACAAACATCTCGACCATTTTAAAATACCCTCTTAAAGGGTAAAAAAAACATTGTTTTCATAATCAAAACACACACTTCTAATGGCTAATCAAACAACTCGAATTTACAATAGCTCCAGATACATATCCCAAATGTTGAAAAATTATAGAAAATGTTCCGGTTCCCAAATGGTGTAGAATTGAAATTTAATAAAAAAGAAAAAACAAATAAGTCCCCCAAGGGCAATTTAAGGAAATGTTCCGGTTCCCAAATGGTGTAAGATCCATTGATTAAAATATATATAAAGAAGAAAGAAAGTACCCCCAAGGGCTGTAAAAAATCTTTAGATTTTCACCTTATAAATTTTGTAAAAAAAAAAAAGAAATAAAAAGCAAGAGAGAACTTGTCCCTTGAGCGGACAAAAGATGAATGCTTATTAAACCAGTTATAAGCACCGCGAAGTCTTCAGATTTTATTTGCCAAGAAGATTTTAGAGTCACGATAGAAATCGAACAGAAAGATTTGTAAGCAATGAGTAAGTTCTTTCATGCTTTTTCCCAGAATTAGCTGAGGAAATAGAAAACTAATGCCATGCACATTAAGAACAAAATTCAAATTTCTTCAGTTAAAGAAAAATTTAGATGAATTGGATGACATTGAAAATTAAGCAATTTTAAATTAAAAAAAATTTAAAAAAATTAAGGAAATGTTCCGGTTCCCAAATGGTGTAAGATCCAGTGCTTGAAATATACAAAAAAAAAAAGAAAAAAAACAAATTAACCCCCCAAGGGGAATTTAGGTAAATGTTCCGCTACCCAAATGGTGTAAGATCCAATGCTTGAAATATATATAAAAAAAAGAAAATATAGCAATCGGAATGGTAAATTATGAAATTGCAGTTGGTATTGTAAAAAAAAAAAAAGAAATAAAAACCAAGAGAAGAAGAAAACCAAATTACCAAGCCTGAAAACCATTTCAACTTGGAAAGTACCTCTTTTGACATACTCGAACCATTCGATGTTCCGGTTCCCAAATGGTGCAAGATCCATTGATTAAAATATATAATAATAAAAAGAAAAAACACTTTACCCCCTGGGTAAAATTTGTATAAAGAAAAAGAAAGAAAAAACCAAGAAAGAACTTGCCTCTTGGGCTGACAAGAAATGAATGCGTATTAAAACAGATTTTTCGGGGCACTAGTTAAATTTCCATAGCCTACTTGGATGAGAAAAAAATAATTTGTAAATATGCCTTACTAAGTACTATGGGCTAGAAATACTAGATTTCATTTAAAATATTTTTGGACAAAAACAAAAACCAACAAATAAATATTTTCTATAAAAATATCTTTATATTTCAAAAAATCCAATAATAATAAAAATTAGAATAAATTTATACAATTAAAACAGACAAATAAACTGAAAAAAATGTCATTCTAAATTTTAGAAGGTACGTGAGTAAGTTCAGACATTTCAATTCGGGATTTTCGGGACCCGCCCATTGTTAATATCAACCCTTACCAACAGCTCAAATGATTGAAACAAAATTAACAATAATAGAATTCTTATCCGCACTCAATAAACTTTAAGGAAAAAGATCGAATAATATCGAATATATTATAAACACCGTAACTATAGCCGTACTCAACTTTTTCAATTTACGTGTTCCCATTTGGGTTCAAATATCTTTGAACAGCTTCAATAGGAGATTATCGGACATGTTCCGAATTTCGAGTCAAATTTCGTGTAAATGTTTGTATTTCAAGTTTAAATTTCATATTGTTATATGAATGTTAACAAGAATATCAACGGCTATTAGATTAATTTTGAGTACCCTCGGAATTGTTCTATTAGTTGAAACCGATTGCTCAAAGCAAAGTGGATTCATTTCGAGAAAAAAGGACTACGGGATCTAGAAGCCACAGATTTGCTTGTCTCTTACATATATTTCGGATTAATCCCGAAATGAATATCGGTTCCGGTACCGGTTCCGGTACGTACCGAAATGAAAATATCGGTTAAAGGTTCTATTTCGGTTTTCAAGTAATTTCGGTTTCCGGTTCCGATACGGTACCCAGATTTTTATTTCGGTATACCGGTACGTACCGGTACAAGTATAATTTTTTTAATGTTCAAAAATTAAAATTGTTTCACAATATAAAAAAAAAAAATGGACGTATTAAAACTAAAAAAATATTTTAAGACTATGCCACATGAAACAACGTTTTTTTAAATATTTCGATTTTTATCCGTTTTTATTTTGGACAAACAATTTCGATAAAAAATTTTTATATAAAATCTTTCTAAAATCAGAAAAATATTTCTTAATTATGGTTCGAAATAATCGGTTTCAGAAAATATTCCTGCCATAAAAAAGATATTTTGTTATTTGGATAGATTTAAACTAGGGAATCAAACCGAATCGAATTTCGGTTCCGGTTCCGGTTCTGGTACGTACCAAAACTAATGTTTCGGTAAAAGGTTCTGTTTAGGTTCTAGTTTATTTCGGTATTCGGTTCCGTACCGGTACCTTGGCTTTTATTTCAGTATACCGGTACGTACCGGTATGTACCGGTATAATTTAATAATCCTTTAATCCGAAGATATAATAGAACGGGTAAAGAAGAAAAATTAAACATAATAAACTTTACCCCAGAAAACAAATGTCCTAATAATACTTGTGGAACTGGAAGAGCAATTCTTTGTAAATCCAAAAATAAAGGATAAATTAATAATATTTGGAAATTATTGAACCCCTTGTCCCTTAACATAAAATTTGTAAGTTTTTTCTAACGTTTACCCTGCGTTATACCCTGAGGAAATCCCAGATTGAAGCCATAAAATTGAAATAACAAAAAAACTCAGAACCGAAACTGTACCGGTACAATGTTTCGGTTCTTTTTGGTCATTTCGGTTCCAAAAATAAAGGTTCCGAAATACCGGTATTCAAAAAATAAATAATAACGGTTCCGGTTACGGTTCTGGTTCTGAGTTTCAATCGGTTCTTTTCGGTATACGGTTTCGGTTCGGGTTCCGGTTTGACACCCTGATTTAAACCCATACTAAAAGACTAGTTTTTAATATAGCCCATAATACACTGGTAAAATCAGCTCTAAAAACGCTCTAAAACATCTGGAAACCTAAAATCTGGTTCGAGCCCTTTTATTTACATTACATTTTTCTAAATATTGAAATGAAATTTTCTTCAAATAGGAAATAATATTTCTAAATTTGCGAGCGAAATTTGATTTAAAGAAATAAGAAACTTAATTTCTAAAATTTATATTACCATTTTTCTAACATTTCTATACTTAAGGGAGGATTTTACTAAGACTAAGAAATCCCTTAAATTTAATAAGAGGGATTATATTTACGAAAGAAAAGTTTTTCCGCCTTTTAAGACATTTTTTTCTAAAAAAAAATAATTTGATCCTGGCCGAATTTCTGAAAAGTCTGATTTTTTATTCTGAGTGTATACGAAGCTATTTTTACCGGTTGAAATATATATTTTCAAATAATCATAAATCAATAAAATTAAAAAAAGAAAAAAAATAGCGAAACAGTAAGGTTCCGATTTTTTCGGTTCCAATTATAACGGTCAACGGTTTTCGGTTCTCAAAAAATGTTTAATATCGGTTCCGGTTTTGATACCGGTACGTGGCGTGAAACGGTTTATTTTGGGTTAACGGTTCCGATTTCGGTTCCGGTATTTTTCGTGTAATTTTGGCTGTTTCACTAAATTAAATTGTCACTTTTCGGTGGAATAAAATAATACGCCAAGAAGAAATTTCTTTTCCGATGGCAAGCTATGACATGAAAATAGCCATTTTTCAATCAGATGAATGCTAGCAGAGTTGCCACCCCCGCAATTTGGAAAATACCTCATATCTCTCACAATTTTGAAAATACATTGTTTAAAACCATCTTTCTCGCCAACTAGCTTTAATATGCAATACTTTCAATATTTTTTGTATTTGCCATTTCCCAATTATTGTTTTTTATTTTATTTGTTATGCCTTTTAAGTCTAAGCAAATAAATTTCAAACTCAACCGCAATTTTAAAACTTGGCGCCAGGGTCATAATGTTGTGGCTAACGCCTCCCGATCGATAAGCAATTAAAAAACTATCGATAGCTTGCGCTGGTATTAATGTGCTCACGCGTCGTGACTTTCGCAATTGCTTTTTTAGTTTTGTTTCGCGGGTGTTAAAAGTTAATAAATAAGCCTTAAAAATATAAACAAATCAAAGTTGAATGTGTGCTCAAGTGTTTGCTTGTCGAGGACAAGTTTTTTTCAACAAGTGGTTTTTTGTGTTGTAATTGGTGTGCAAATGCAAACTTTGCAGCTGCCAAGATTTACCGTTGCTTTTGTCAATTCGTCAATTCGTGGTCATTTTCGGCGTTGCGTTGGCTTAAAATTATAACAAAACTAAATGAAATGTTTGTCAAAGTGTTTACTAAATGCGGGAATGTCCGGCGGTTCGACCGCAAAGTATTGATACGCGGGGGAGGGGCAAGCCCATCCTGGCGGCAGCATCGCGACGGAGGTGTGGCTTGTTGTTGTTTTGTGTGTGTGTGTGTGTGTTAATATGCGCCCAGATTCAAGTTCGTGTGTGTTTTTTTTTGTTTTTTTTTTTATGTGCCTAAAACAAATGAAAACTATCAGGATTGGATGTTCTTCTGGACAACATTATCTGTTCCAAGGAATTTTCTGATGTCGTCTTGATTTCGAGGTAAGTGCCATTTCCTTGAACCACGGCCAGGGCCACTAATCGTCCCCCGGGCCATTGCACAGATCACCCTGATTGTCTTCTGCGTGCAGCGTTGTCCATACATACATACATATTGGGATTTAAAGTACTCTTAAGCGGAGTGGCCCAACGCCTCCACGGGCGACTACTCATTTTCTAAAAACTTGCATTTGGATGCACTTCCTTTCTATGTCAATGTCCAAGTTATGATGCAAAATTCGCCAAGTTGAAAGGCAAGAGTTTGAATTGAATTAAATGCCTCAAGTTCTCCTGCACACTTTCACTTACAGCGATGTTTTGATTCCCCCCCGATCTAGCGACTATTGATTGTATGCTTTTTAATATTGAAAAAAACACGCGCTTTTATTTGTTTTCTTTGGAAAATTTTTTGTTATTAAAAAAACGCAAAATATGAAAAAAAAAAATAATTCCCGTGGACTCTGCACTGTATTCCAACTTATTTAAGTTACATACATATATTCTGAATCTAAAAAAAATATTCGGATCAAATATCGATTGGCCCTTTCCAAGAAAAAGAATAAAAACGGATTTTTTCTTTAAAAACCGTCTTTAGATAGCTCTTAGAGTTGTCCCATACTTTTTTTCCGAAAAGTTTACGTGAAAATGACAAAAATTTGTCTTTGGATCGTTTTAATCCGATGTTCCGTTCAAAAGCTATGATTTTTTTAAAATTTCAAGTCTTTTTCGCATTATCTTGAGAACTATCGAAGGTGGGGGAAAATCATTTTAAGGTATTCTCATCTATATATAGTACTTCTATTTAATTACGATTCAAAATTTTTTGAAGACATAAAAAAATTAACTGAGTTGATATGGAATATCCCATATGTAAAATACTATTTTACATGTTTAATTGTTTTTTACCATGGGGCACAATTGCGATCTGATTGCAAAAATTATATTTTATTAGGGATATCCTAATGTACAATACAGGAAATAAACTGAAGGTGTAAAAAAGATTATCACCTGAAAAATTATTTGGAAAATTCAATCATAATTTTTGGACCAAAGTTTTGGTAATAAAAATGTGGAAAAAATATTTTTAGAATTGTATTTTGAACACTTACAACATATATTTAACCCATCAAAATCGGTCAAGCGGTTCTTAAGAAAAAACTGTTTTTCTGTTTAACTTTCCAGCCTCATAACTCCCGTCCAATTGCGATTAGAGACTACAATTTTGGGAGATTGAGTTTCTTATAGATGTTAATCAAATTTTAAATTTGCGCTGATAACTGGGGGCAGTTTTCCTATGCTTATTCTGCAAAGCCCTTTGAGGGAGATATGAGGTTTTTATACCGTAGAGTAAAAAGGGTATACTAAGTTCGTGCAAATGTATGTAACAAGCAGAAGGAAGCATCTCCGACCCCATATTTAGTTTTATTTTAGTTTTGAAAATTTTACGGACTATAGAAAAAAAAAGGATATTTTCATAAAAAATGTATATTATTTTGGAATTCAAACTGTTGAACCAATTGAAAAAATATCTTTTACTGGATTATTGAAAATTCAAAACCTTTTACTTTATGACCTTCTTGACCTAAATTTTCTAACCCGATATGGTATCTACTCGCAGCAAAAAACAATATGGGATTAGAAACTTGGTGAATTGTTATGACATTTTATGACATTTTTTTTAAAATCGTATCTATGACAAAACTACGATTTGAAATTGTGAATATTTCATTTTAAAGTATTTTTCAAATACTTTTTAAAATAACAACAATACATCAAAAAAAATTAAAATTAACCCCTATTTTCAAAATTAAACGTTAGTTTTCCATTTGTCCCAAATGCATATTTAAAAAAGTTTTTTTTTTTTGTAAAACCAAGTCTTATGAATGTGTAAATATAGCACCTGCAATAATATTAAATTATTGAATTAATAACAAGGAATAATACCGGAACCGAAACCGGAACCGTTAACCGAAATAAACCGTTTCAAGCCACGTACCGGTATCAAAACCGGAACCGATATTAAACATATTTTGAAAACCGATAACCGTTAACCGTTATAATAGAAACCGAAAAACCCTGAACCTTACTGAAACACTAATACCGGTACTGTTTCGGCTCTTAATTATTTATTTTTATTGATTTTGATTATTTGAATTATTTCGACCAATAATATCATACGTATACAACTTCAGGAAAACCAGGATCAATTTTTTTTAAGATATAAACGCTAAAGAAAAATATCTTAAAAGGCGGCAAAACTTTTCTTTCGTAAATATAATCCTTTTTTATTAAATTTAAGGGATTTTTTAGTCTTAGTAAAATTCTCCCTTTCAGGCCTGATCTCAGATGACATGAATTTTATTTTCGGCACTATGCTTCATATAAATAAGACATCTGTGCATTCTGATTTTAAAGCTCTACAAAAGTGTTTCTATTCATATAAAGCATAGTGACGAAAATTATTTTGATGTCATCTGAGAATAGGCTTTTAATATAGAAATATTGGAAAAAATGGTAATACAAATTTTAGAAATTAAGTTTCTTGGGTTATATCAAATTTCGCTCGAAAGTTTAGAATTATTATTTCCTATTTGAAGAAAATTTCATTTCAATATTTAGAAAAATGTTATGTAAATAAAAGCTCGGGCAGATTTTAAATTTCCAAATGTTGTAGAGCGTTTTAAGAACTGATTATGGGCTATATTGAAAACTAGTCCTATAGTATGGGTTTAAATCTATCCAAATAAAAAAAGGTGTGAGTGTGGTTAAACCCTAGAAGCTTTGATGTGAAACATGTTTATTGAAATAGTTTATATATACCTTGGGAAATGCCACGGCTAGCTTGGAAACAGAGTTGGAAGCAGTGTCCCAGATCCCTGACCCCAGATACCAGACGCCTCCCTGAGCCCCCCAACAAAATCCCAAAACCTGATCTCTGATTTCTGGTCCCTAATCCCAGATCCCGACTCTGATCCCTAATCCCCGCCCCCGATCCCAGATCCGTGAGTCCAGATCCCTGATCCCAGATCCGTGAGCCCAGATATCCCTGATCCCAGATCCCAGACCCCGATCCCGAATCCCCTAATCCCTCATCCCTATTACTTGATCCCAGCCCCGATCCCCCATCCCAAATCCCAGTTGCCTCATCCCTGGTCCCAGATCCCTGATCCCAAATCCCTGATCCCAGACCCTGATCCCAAATCCCAGATCCCTAATCCGACCCAGATCCTGATCCCCCATCGCAAATCCCAGTTGCTCCATCCCTCATCCTAGACCCCTGATCCCAAATCCCTGATCCCAAATCCCTGATCCCAAATCCCTGATCCCACATCTCAGATCCCTAACCCCTAATCCCAGACCCCCCGATCCCAGATCCGGGAGCCAAGATCCCCCCATCCCTGATCCTAGACCCTGATCCCCATCCTGAATCCCAGATCCCTCATCCTATTCCTTGATCCCAGATCCCAGATCTCTGATCCCATCCCAAATCCCAGTTGCCCCATCGCTGGTTTCGATCCCAGGTCCCAGATCCCTGGCCCAGACCCTGATCCCCCACCAAATCCCTAATCCTAGATCCCTGATCCCAGATCCGTGAGCCCAGATCCGTGAGCCCAGATCCCTGATCCCCCATTCCAAATCCCTAATCCCAGATCCCTCATCCCAAATTCCTGATCCAAGATCCCAGATTCCTCTGCTGTGCTAAACTACTACTACCAAATTTAATTGAAATGGCACAATTGGCTGTAAGATTGCTTCCGCTCCAACATTGCTTTTCAGATCGGTAAAGTGGCCATGGTCAAGTGTCCATTGACAAATGGCCATGGTCATAGCCATGGGCAATTAGCCACGATTGGCCAGGCCACTGCTTGGTGTATACCAGTGAGCAATATGCAATATGCGTTATGCGTTACGCGTTATGCGTTATGCGTTATGCGTTATTTCCAAATTGAATTTTACCTTACCTAAATGATTTTATTAAAATCATCGTACCGAAATTAAAAGATGTTTCACATCAAAAATATCTCTTTTTTGGCAAGAATACAGAAGATTTAGGGACCGATTATTTCGAACCATAATTAAGAAATATTTTTCTGATTTTAGAAAGATTTTAAATCTCTCTACATATAAAAGAGTTTGTCCTCACTGACTGACTGACTGACTGACTGATTGGCAATCACCGCAGAGCCTGAACGGTAAGAGATAGAAAGCTGAAATTTTCACAGAAGTTTCCTTATGAGTTGAAAGTGAGCAGTAAGGCGGGGTTTTGGGAAATTCCCACCCTAAGGGGTGGAAAACCCCGGAAAAGCTACTATGGGGAACTTTTGTTTTTTATCCGATTGACTTGAAATTTGGTTTGTAAGTAAAGTAAGCGAAATAATTGGACACCTGTATCCCAGATTTCGGAAAATCCACCCACAAGGAAAATGGCCGGAAAATTCTTCATGAAAGAAACTATTTTTCATCCGACTGACTTCAAACTCGGTTTGTGAGGATGGTAAGAATACTAGACTTGAGATTTTCCGATGATGGAAAATCCGCCCGAAAAGTCGGGAAATTTCCGGAAAATTCCATAGGGAAATAACTATTTTTCATCCGATTGGCTTCAAACTCGGTTTGTAAGGGTAGTATGCTAAGTAATTGGACATGAGATTTTCAAATGTTGGAAAATCCGCCCACAAAGAAAATACCCGAAAATTCTATATGAAAACTATTTTTTGATCCGATTGACTTTAAACTCGGTTTGCAGCGAGTATACAAAATAAGTTGACATGAGATTTTTCAATTGTGGAAAATCCACCTACAAGGAAAATGGCCGGAAAATTCTATATGGAAAACACTCCGATTGACTTCAAACTCGGTTTGTAAGGATAGTATGCAAAATAATTAGACATGAAATTTTCCAATGTTGGAAAATCGGCACGAAAAGTCGGGAAATTCCCGGAAAATTCTATATGGTAAAACCTATTTTTAATCCGATTGGCTTCAAAATCGGTTTGTGAACACATTATAGAAAATAATTAGACATTTGCTTTCCCTGGTAGAATTCCGCCCACAGGCAAGAATAATGGTGGGTGTCTTTCGGTTCAGTGACAATGGGCTATTTGTGAGCCGATCTGGGCCACTTAAATAGAGATAAAGTTAGTTATACCACCTCCCCGTCGTATTATGGGGGCCTGGGGTGGCTTCATGCGTTTGTACGCTTAATGGGGCCAACTAGGTAGGAAAAAACAATTATTTCATTTCTGATAGTATGGTGGATTAAATGGGGGGGGGGGGATAAAGTTCTCTATCATTTGGCGGCTATACTGATGATGGCGCGAAGCGTCGAGTATAAAGAGCACGTCTCGATATTGTTTGTCCAAAAATAAGACGAATAGAAATCGGTATATTTTAGAAACGCTTCTTTCATTTAGCTCTAAAATACACTTTTATACACTAAAACCGATCAGAAGTTTGTAACGCATGAAAGACGACCCCATAAACGATATATATTCTTGATCAGGACGAACTAGCGAGTTTTCTTTCGACTTCTCATACTGAAATTTTACACAGAGCTTCTCTCTTTATGCACTCAACTAATATGGTCGGAACCGGCCGGATCGGAGGAGTATATCTGAGGTAGCTGCCATAGGAACGATCGGTCGAAAAATAAGTCTCAGTGAGAAAAACTTTTTTATTTTCCATCGTAGCGTCACCAATCGTAGTATATATTAGTTTTATACGTTTCCACAATTCGGAAAAAATGTATCAAAAATCGGATGACTATAGCATATAGCTGCCATATAAACGGTCGATAAAAAAACTACTTCTAGTGAGAAAAACTTTTTTGTTTTCCATCGTAGCGTCTCCAATCGTGGTATATATTAGTTTTATATGCTTTCACATAATTTTGAAAAAATTTATCAAAATCGGGTGACTATAGCATATAGCTGCCACATAAACGGTCGGTCAAAAAACTACTTCTAGTGAGAAAACTGTTTTGTTTTCTATCGTAGCGTCTCCAATCTTGGTATATATCAGTTTTATATTTTTTTACATAAGTTCGAAAATTTATTAAAATCGGATGACAATAGCATATAGCTGCCATAGAACCGATCGGACGGAAAATGTGTTTTACTAAAAAGTTTTTTTTTATGGTATCAAATTTTTATTATTAAATATTAAAAAGTTTAAAATATTTGATATCTATATCCTATATATTTTTTACCGGTTAAATCAGTTGGGGAAAAATTTTAGTGTATTAAAACTTCGGCACAGTCGAAGTTAGCTTTTCCTCCTCGTTTTTTTTTTAAATTTTAATACATCCATTTTTATTTGGATATTGTAAAAATTTTTTAATTTTTGAACAATAAAAAAAATAATACTTGTACCGGTATAACGAAATAAAAATCTGGGTACCGTTTCGGAACCGGAAACCGTAATAACTTGAAAACCGAAATAGAACCTTTAACCGATATTTTCATTTCGGTACGTACCGAAACCGGAACCGATATTCGTTTCGGGATTGATCCCTGCTCATAAGTCAAAAACTGTTCTCCTCCAATTGTAACTACAGCAAAACATTTGCTCATAATTTTGTATATATTTCTATTTAAAATATTTGCATAACTTTTATCGACACAACATTCCGTTAGTTTCAGCTTTAATTCCCCACAAACTCCCACACAACGACACGCCCTAATTTGGCAGCTTGTTATGGTTTTTTACAGCCCCGCCCCCCTGAGTTGTGTGTGTGTGTGTGTGTTATCAAAAACTTTTGCTGGTTTAATTACTTAGAAACTGCCTCAACGGCCTGGTACAAAATTATGCTGACAAGCTCAAAGGCTTTGCGCATATGTTTTCAATGGCCTCGTCCGGGGGCATTAAAAGTATCAAATAACATGAAAGTGAAAGCGCAGTAAAACCCCATAATGGTTAAATTAATGGCAGTCAGCCAGAACGGCAGCCCCGGCCAAGTTTCCAGTCTTAACACAATTTGCGCTGCCATTTGACGCAGTTTATGCAAATTTTTTTGCTTTTGAGTTAAATTATGTATCAAGGGGAAAAAAAACAAAAAATTGACGTGAACAATCAACATTTGCTTATTATTCATGATGCTCGTTTTGGCTCAGATTTGTTTCAGATTTTTATGTGCACACAAATACTCATATAATATTTGATTGTCTTTGTGTGTGTTAGAGAGGCAAAAGCCAATCAAGACTTTCATCTATAAATAAAACCATTTGCATAATTTTGCAGTTACGATTTTGGGGTTACTTCGATTAGTTTTTTTTCTTGTTCTTTGGGCTAAGCTTTAATACCTGTTGGAATTTAATGAAATATTTGGCCAAAAACTGCTGACGTATTCATTGCCCAATGATCAAGCAGATTTTCGCACGTCCTTAACCAGGCGACAAAGGGCAAGTCACGAATTCCACGCACAGTTCTTTATTTTTTTTTTTTTTGGTATTCTGCGTAATAAATTTCATTTCTGAGCAAGTCAATGTGCTGTTAACACGGCAATGGGCAGACAACGCCTACTGTCGGTTTTCTTTTTTCATCTTCACCTCACCCCCCTCCCCACCCTCTTAACACACGTGGTTGCCTGGCAATGGGGTGCGGGTGCGTGCGTGCCTTGGTATGTGTAAGCAAGACATTTACTTTCATTGCAGACTGTTGATTGTATGCTTTTTAATATTGAACGTCGCCGAATATCAAGGCCAACGAGTGATGCTCGAGTTGGAGTGTGTGTGTGTGTGTTGCCACAGTGATGAGGCTTGGCCCAAAAAAAGAAAAATAGCTATATCATACTTGGAAAAGTTTATATATAGATATAAATATTTTAAATCTGCCTTGATTTCTGTGTGGGTTAAGTCTTAAGTGCAGCAAAAGTGGGTTAATAAATTTTTAAAGTGCTTTTGATGAAATTTTTAAAAATACTTGGAAAGGTTAATCATAATTTTTGACTGGCATACTAGACAAATGCTGGCTTTACTACTTGTCAAAAAAAAAAAAACAAAGTCCCTCCTTCGCACTCCGCTCGTCAAGGCAAGCAGTTCGATGTCAAAAGCATAACTTTTGAGTTAATAAAGAAATTTTCTAAGTCTAAAAAGCATGTGACAAAAAATCCCTTAAGCTTAAGGTCTGGTAACTTATGCCTATTTTCATGACTTCTTTGAAGGGTGGTTTTTATAGGAAAATAAAAATGAATTATCTTGAATATTTAGAGTGTTTTTATTTACATATTGAAAATAATTAAAAAAATGTATTTGAACAAATTTAATAGTTTATTACACAGGGCAACGGCCATTTCGCTCTGGCCTTCTCGATGCAAAATTCTGTTCCTGTTCTGTGCCCTGATTCCAAAAACTGGTCTCGGTTTTTTTCCATCAGCTTTGTTTTCGAGAAATCATGGAAAAACCATTTTTGCTGTTTTTTTAGCTTATGGAAAATTATGGGGGGGTTACACCAAGCACAAATTTGTAGGTTTATAAAGTTTTTTGCGATACTACATACATCAATGCAGCCATAAAAAATCAAGCGAGCCGCATCAGCAAACCCGAAATGGGAGTAACTTCGAACTTGAAGATAATTTTTTCTCAATTTACTAGCAAATTTTTTCAAAATAAACCGTCATCTACAACCTAGTGCATAAATCGTAAAATTAAAACAACTATTTTAGCATATGGCCTAGCATATCCGCTATTTTTACGAATTTTGTTGCACTTTTATCAGCTTGTTGGACTAAGCTACAGCCGTTTTTTCACGAAGAAGTAAATTAAATTTTATGGCAGGACTACTTGATTAATTCACACAATGTGTATAGGAAATATAAAAAGGCTACTCGATTTAGCATAGTTCTTACATTAATAGTCAAACAAATGTACAATAACATTCCGGCAGTACTAGATTAAAAAAAAATGTTCCCCCAAAGTTGAAATTTTTTGTTTATTATTATTATATTATTAGTAATCAAAATTTACTAGATGCTTCAATTCTACTTTACTCTAAGGCCCCTTGACTATAAATCGGAAAAGCAACATTGCTGGCTTAAAATGTTTTCTCGGGGTTTAGGGTTTGCTTATTACGAGTAAGAAGTCAAAATTTCAAACATCAAAATAGCGGCTCCTATAAGGCGGTCCCAAATTTCAAAAACGATAATTATTTTTAAGAAACTTGGTATCAAAAGGTTTTTGGTGTTGCTAAATGTGAATCTGGCCTTTAAATTTACATATTTTAATTAATAAAATATTTAAAAATTTTCAGACTTTACGGCTTATAATTATTTCTTACAACCGTAATTAGCTGGTGAATATGTTATTATATTTTTCACGACCCCAGAGAGCACCACTTGAGGCTTATGGTAATTTTATGCTCTTCTATTTAAAAAATTACCTTTTTCGTTTTATTTCTATCTATTTTTTTCACTTTTTCATTTAAGGATTGGTTAATGAAAGAAAATTTTTGAATATTTACTGTAATGACCTCAAAAAAACCTCTGATCATTCTGATCATCAAACTAGTTTTTTATTTTACAAAAAATTATCCCATTTTGCGTTTCCGCAAGTTCCCGCAAGCAATTCGAGTTGGATAATAAAGAAAATATATGGAAGGAACTCATTATTTTTACCTAGGTAAGGTACAAGGTAAATGCCAAAAATATACCTACACAGAAAAAAAACTGTGCCATTCGGGGTCAACTCAACACCAAACGGGCTCAGTAATGGATTGATCCCGGAATGGCTTAAACTGATCCCTAGTCGGGATAGTCGCCCGATAAAAGTTCAAAAATTTAGAACGCCCGAGAGAGATTTTTTTTTTTTTATAAATTTGCATATATATATTAATATTATATATATAGATTAATAATTGTATATTTGTATTCACTTAAGACTTCTTTAATTTGAAGAAACATATATAAATAAATTAATAAGAACTTACTTTAACTTGCCTTGTCTGGGAATCGAACTCGGGACCTCGGGACTGAAGAAACCCTGCGTCTCAGCGCACTCGACCACGCCGCGCTTTCCAGAGTAGGCACCCAATGACATACAAGAGCGTTTGCTCCAGACGACAAAAGAGAGAAGCCAAGAGAGCGAATTTGCTGTTGCTCTCAGCTTGTTCGCCTCTCCTCGACATTTAAGCCCGAATCGGATTAAAAACAATCCCAAACGGGATCAATTACGTATAATCAATCCTAAACGGGCTTAAAATTTTAATCCTTCCGTCGGGATTAAATCAAGCTTTTTCGGCTTAAAAAATATCCCGGCATTTTTTTCTGTGTAGGTAAGGTAAAGGTATCTGAATTTTTGAACACCTAGGTAAAGGTAAAGTTACTAAAAAGGTACTTTTGTAATAAGTAATCAACTGAACATTTTTAGACGCATACAAGGAGCTCGAAAGCTTTATCCTTAATCCAACAAGAAAGTTGAAAATTATTCACCTCAGCTAGAATTCTACAAATTCTTTCAACTGGGGCTAACAAAATGGTATTACATTGCACACCTTCGACTCGTTGAATATGTTTTTAAATCTAGGTGGACAATAAGAAAATGAATGTTGCCAACTTTAGGCCTCGTTTAAGCAACATACATTTAGGCATTATATATTCTTCTTAATATACACCTAGATTTCAAAAACATGAAGATGAGAAAACGGCCCTTAGTGTGTTTTTCATCCACTAGTTCATCAATCCCACCAAGTGCGATTTAATGCAGCCATGTCAGAATTCGTTTTCGTTTTTTTTTTTTGTGATCCGCAGGGAGTTATATCGGTGCATTACTATTCCTTCTTTTCAGTCATGATTTTCCTCCTCTTCTATTGCAAAATGACCTAAAATCTTTTAGCACTTGGTCACATGGACTTAAAAAATATAAATATTAGTAAAGTTATGACCTTTCGCTGGTTCGACCAAATTTAAAAATATTCGGCCGTTTCCATTTTGACCAAATTATGTAATATCGGAATTGGTAAATATTCCCATATATCTTCAACCGACTCAATATTTATAAACCAAATTGTCTTATCGTTTCTTGAAAATAAGAACCTTCACAAATTCCGATTGATCGAATTCGGAAACGGGAAAATACCAGATTATAACTTTCTAAGCAAATTGTTTTTTAACCAACACAAAATGTTGCTAATTAAATGAGAGTCCCATCAATACAATAAGTCATTTTGGAAAACAAAATGAGAAGGCAAAGCTACCTTGACTGTGCCGAAGTTTTAATACACTTGAAAACTTTACTCCAACTGATTTTGCCGGTAGATTACACAGGGCAACAAAATGACCACTTTTGTGAGGTCTGGCCTCTCGATGCAAAATTCTGTTCTGTTCTGCCCCCTGATTCCAAAAGTGGTCTCGGTTTTTTTCAGTAGCGAGTAGCCTTTTCATATTTCCTATACACATTTTGTGAATTAATCAAGTAGTCCTGCCATAAAATTTAATTCACTTTTTCGTGAAAAAACGGCTGTAGCTTAGTCCAACAAGCTGATAAAAGTGCAACAAAAATTCGTAAAAATAGTGGTTATGTTATGCTAAAATAGTTGATTTAATTTTACGATTTATGCACTAGGTTGTAGATGACGGTTTATTTTGAAAATTTGCTATAAATTGAGAAAAATTATCTTCAAGGTCCAATTTGGTCACTTTCGGGTTTGCTGATGCGGCTCGCTTGATTTTTTATGGCTGCATTGATGTATGTAGTACCGCATAAAACTTATAAACCTACAAATTGGTGTGCTTGGTGCTTCCCCATAATTTTCCATAAGCTAAAAAACAGCAAAATGGTTTTTCCGCGATTTCTGCAAACAAGAGCTGATGGAAAAAACCGAGACCAGTTTTGGAATCAGGGCACAGAACAGGAACAGAATTTTGCATCCAGAAGGCCAGACCGAAATGGCTGTTGCCCTGTGTTATATATAGAATATAGATATCAGATATTTATAAATTCAAAATCATTAAGCATCAAAATTTGATCACGCTGTTATACAAAAAAAAAACTTTTCTTAGTAAAACTCATATTCCGACCAATCGGTCCTATGACAGCTATATGCTTTAGTCACCCGATTTTGATCAATTTTTCCAGAATTATGTGGAACTATATAAAACTAACATATAATAAGATTGATGACGTTACAATGGAAAACAAAAAAATGGGGGTCGGAAATAAATATTTCTATGCGTTACAAACTTCTGGTAAAATTAATATACACTTTGCAAGTGTATAATAATAATTTAAAAATATAATTTACAGTCATTCTGAACTGTTACATAAAAAATTTAATCGGAAATATTTTTGTAATAGACCAAAGAAATTCAATTTTTTTTTCGTAGCCATTATGACAGTTTTTATTTTGTTAAGAATTTTTTATGTAAACGTGTTTCAAAATATCTAATACTTTGAGAACATTTTTTAAGTCCACAACTATTTAGGAATTGGACTTTATGACTTATAGGTGAAAAAGGCGGTGAGGTGGATGCCTGACGGTACAGGTCTTTGATAAAACTCATTTAAACCATCTTGAGAAGTCGATTATAAGAGCTAGAGCTGTAAAAACATCGATAGTGCCCCCCATCGATGTTTTCGATAGTGATAGTCTAAACCATCGATTATTTCGATATTATCGACAAAAAAAATGTTTTTTATAAAATTTGTTTAATTGTTTTTTAAACCTATTTTGTTTAAACAATTCAGGTTGCATTGCATATATACAGCTGCGGCAAAAATAAAAGAACTTTTTGTACTTTTTTAAAGGGCAAAAAATAATAGTTTGGAAGCAACTTAAATTTTTTTTACTTTTTATTTGATATTAATGATTAAGAAAGACTGCAAATTAAATAAAAATGTTGTTGTGTCCGTTCTTCGGGAAGTACTTAAGAATATTAATATTATTGATTTATAATGATTACAAAATAAATAAAAAGTTTGCGGCATTATCCGTTCTTCGGAAAGTTGATGGAAATATTGATATTAATTATTAAAAATTATTAGAATTTAAATAAAAAAAGTGAGATCATCCGTTCTTTGGGAAGATGATGTTAAGGAACATAATAATAAAAAATAAAAATAAACTCAGTACATCAGCCACTGATTTTTGTTAAGCATATTACTTGACCAGCTTTGCTAAACATTCTCTCTGACTCGGCAGAGGATGCCGGAACGCAGAGGTAACGCATGGCGATTTCCACCAAGCTTGGGTATACCAAGAAATGAGTCTGTGAATAACAATACATATACATATACTAGCATATAACCCGGCGCGCTTTGCTTCGCCACCGTCTGTATAGCCGCCAAAGAAATGAGAAAAATATTTTCCACCTACTTGGCCCATTGAGCGTACAATCCCTGAAACCACCCCCGGCACCCATTATTCGACATTTGCAGTGAACTTCCCGAAATAAAAAAAACAAAAATAGGTTTTACCATATATAATTTTCCAGGCATTTTGGGGCGAATTTTCCAACATCGCGATGTATCGATGGTGGAAAAAACAATCGATGATGACCCGCAGCACAGCCACCATCGATATTATCGATATATCGTCGATAGTTTCACAGCTCTAATAAGAGCTATTGTGATCATATTCTATGAACTGCATAGTAGTCGCTCATTTGGTGTTGGTGCTTTCTATCTTCTTCTCATTTCCACCAGCAGTTCAGTGCTCCATAGGTAAGGATATGTGTGAGGAACACAGTGTGTAAAGAGTGACTGATATATGGTTGCAGTCTTTTTGTAGCTGAGTACGCGCCTAGTGCCTTCTTTATTCCTTTCTTTGGAGTATCTCTTCCAAAAAAGTTTTGAGTCAAATATAACACCTTTTGTAAACCTATTGAGTTGCGTTACTCCAAGGAAGGAGCGTGTGAATTTAGAGATATATTTGTGGATTAACCCTAGGACCCTTATGTTGTGCCCACCGCAGTATTAACTTAACTTCCCTTAAGTTAGGCATGTTGTGCTAGGCTGAATAAATTTCTATTCTATTTACAACAACACGAGCCAAAGG